>JAMAKT010000113.1:0-95066 GCA_023628415.1 Hypoxylon sp. PDH2405 | reverse complement strand
CAATCAATTAAGCCCTACAATTAAGGACTATCATCAGTAATTACACCGATCAGGTGCATACAGTGATTGCGTGACAGTTTTTTCACCTCATGTGCGGTACCTAACCCACCTTTTCCGGAAAGCATCGACGTTATCCCCGGATTATCGTGGGCTAAGCAGGCTGGAGAATATTCCTACGCTAAAACTTGCAGACGTGAGAATAAGATTGTTAGATCTCCGACACGTGAGGTCATTTGGGGTAGAGGTCACAGTCTCTTCCCCCCCGCGTTGAAACCCACCCGGACTAGCCAACCAACGCGTCACCGCCGGATGTGTGCAACCGATTTCATTCGTGAGCGCATGTGTTGTCAGCAAATTCTGCTAGTCCGTGCAGAATATGTGTCACTTGAAAAAAAAACACGCAGTGTTACGGGTGGCCGTAACGAAAAACGCCCGAGATTTTGAGATTTGATATAGCGGCCAGTCATACTAGGGGAAACCTAGTTTGCAAGAGACTAACAAAAATGCTATCCAGCAGAGCTCTATTGAAATCTATACTCTTTGTCTCAGCTGTAGATCCCCCACACTAGCTGGGTTGGGGTTTATACGGGATTGAGGTAACGAGCACAAAGGGGACAAACAGCAGGCAATCTATTGCCTCTAGTTCGGCGTTCAATCCTTGAAAAGCCACACCGACTATTGGACCAGTTTCTTTTGAAAGATGCAATTATTTCCAGGTAGCCAACCAAGATTGGCGTAAGGGATCACGGACTCTCCAGCAGTTCAAGTGACAAAGATCGTAAATAAAGGCCCCAGAAGCAAGACACGAGATCTCATATCAGCCAATAGGGAGGAAGATACAACACGGTATGGAGGCGTATAGCTGACACTGTCCCCTGCCAAGCTAGCTTGCTAAGCTTCCCCAGACTTCCCGTCCTAGGAGCTTAGGAAGCTTGGAAAGCCGGGAAAAGCGGGAACTACTTCGACCGTCCCTACCTCAGTTAGTTGAGAAGCGCCGTAGCCCAATGGTCCGATACAAACCCTCAAGCTGCCGAGGCTTCAAGTATCAAAGTAGCTCTGCTTGTTACCTTGACCGCACGACGTCGAAATACGCATGTGAGCTTACTTCGTCGGGAAGATGCAGCCATGAAATGAGAAAATTTTATGGCCTTGATCTCATGGATTAGTAGAGAGCATTATGCATTACCTAATAGTCTCTCAGGGAATCAAGCTAAGAAGACATCGGAAGTAGCATTTTATTCTCAGGTCGAGACTGACCTCTCAAATGCCTAGCCTACTGAATTCGCTATTGAATACTGCGCCAAATAGGAAACAGTGTCGAAGGATAGAAGACTATTTAGGGTTGGATGGATCAGTGAAGCTATCCATTTCCCAGCATTTACAAACTTCCCGGACCTGCATAATGTCAGCGCCGTAGCTTGACGTGGCGGCGTAACACCCGCTTGTCTTCATCATCCAGTCCTTATCGGGGACCTGAACACGCCTGTGATTTTCGCGTTTTCGTTCTCGAACACGAGGGACTATACGCTCATAGTGGCTTGCTGAGGCGCCAGTTCTGCAGGGCAAGAATGCTCAATATCGAATTCGCGCTAAATACAAGCTTGGCGTTCTCCTGCTTGACAGTTTCACCATTCCATTTGGGTCACATCTTAGCCAACGGTGGTCAATAGACGGCTCTAGACGGCTAACTGGACTGGTTCGAAGTAATGCAAGTCATTGGACCATCCTAGCGTGTCGCCGTCGAGGTGTCTCCTATGACTCGCAGATCTCCTTCCTCATGCGGATAAGACCAATTGCCCTACCGGCACATTCCGGCATAATTCGACGATGAAGGTAAACATCTCTCCACAGAGAACCCCATTCTGCGCCAGGTTTAATTGCTCGACTCACATCCCAGTTTTCCCTAGCTTTCCCATATTCTTACATAAGTCTATACAGTATGCCTTACGGTGCTGCTAACAACCCTTGTTTCTTCCATACGGTCGTTTTATTATTCCAACTACCTGGTTTCCGGCATGCTAGCTAGGTATCCTTTATGCTGGACCTCGGACCCTTTGGCTCGTGACCCGCTGAGCAGTCTCTTGATGCCAGTGACTAAGATGCCGTCACAAAGGTCCGGACCGACCATAGCTTCATCCAGAGCTCCACGAACATACCGCCGAGAGCTGTACTACTGGTTTCGTGTCAAGGTAGAATCGTACGTAGTTCTATGTGAGGTAGGCCAAGACTGAAAGAAATAATAAATGCCCAACCCAAATGGTGACCTGATCATACATTGTAGCAAAGGTTCAGTCTCATGACTACTTTCTTTTCTCTCTCTCTCCCTAGCCTACCTATGCTTAAGGTTCCCACCCCAGTTCCCTGCCCGCATTATATTTCCACACGCTGCGAAACCTTCCTTATTCGTCGATCCATCTGATCTTGGTACCTTATACGCCAGATCCTAGATTGGCTTGCATAGCTTGTACAAAGATATGTAAGTGACTTGGAATCTTATTCAAATATCAACTCCGTCCCGGCCTCGTCCGCAGATTTTGTCTCTTCCAAGTTATTCCATCACATACCTCAACCTGATCGGCTGCTCCCTTAAGGTTCCCGAGACACCGGAGCTTATCCATTCCATAAACCCCTAACCCCCTCCCCATCCAACCTTCCTGAGATTTTCATACCTTGACTTCATTTCATTTATACTTCAACAGCCGTGATGGGACTCAGAAGCGTGGTGGCCGGGGTGGCCCTTTTATGCGGGAGCTTAGTTCATGCCGCGTCAAGCTTCAGTCCTGCAAGGCCTCCTGCAATTCCCCTGGCTGTAAAAGGGCCGTACCTAAACTCTTGGTTAAACGTCGGCAGCGATGGTGGGAATGGAGGTTATCTCGCCGGCGAATGGCCAAGATTTTGGACGTCGGTTTCGCCTCGTTCCCCTGAACTATGGACATATTGAAGAGCTGACATCTGACGTAGCCAACAAATCACGGGTTGGGCAGGCTTCATCCGCGTAGATGGGAAGGCATACAACTGGCTGGGCGCACCGCCCGGTGCGGACTTGGTAGATCAGACTGATTTCTCATACACGTCGACGCGAAGCACGTTTGTGATGAATGTGGGCGGCAAGGTTGAGATGAATATCACATTTTTATCTCCCGTAACGCCATCCGACCTGAGACGCCAATCTCTGGTCTTCTCTTACCTCGAAGTTGGTGTTCATTCGCTCGATGGCGCTAACCACGACGTCCAACTGTACGCGGACGTCTCAGCGGGTAAGTTACGCGGATCGCCAACTCACTGATAATACATTTTACTTACCCTATCTCATAGAATGGGCTTCTGGAGATCTGAGCGCCATCGTCCAGTGGGACTACAACTCTGCTGACGGAGTCGCGTACCACCAGTTTGAACGACAGAGTCAGCAGCCGATTTCTGAGACTAACCAGTTGCCGAATTGGGGTACTTGGTTTTGGTCCACCAAGGACGTAGACAATGTGAGTTAAGAGAATCAGCTGACTTCGAGAGTTTTTGTTTGCCCATAGGACTAATATGATTTCATAGCTCTCATGGCAAAGCGGTGCGGACACTGATGTAAGGGGCGCTTTCATCAACAATGGCGTTCTTCCAAATACGAAAGACACCAATTTTAGAGCTGTGCAAGATAACTGGTACGTCACTCCAAGTTCACTTACTAATCTTGTATTGTCTTGCTTAGAAGCTCATTTGAAAATAGGCCGGTTTTCGGTTTTGCTAATGACCTCGGCTCTGTTGGCTCTTCGACGGTTTCCACATTGTACTCGATTGGCATAACCCAAGACGGCGCAATCAACCTCCTAGGCGAAGGAAGTGACCTCACTACTTACCCTGCTCTATGGAATAATTATTTTGGCTCCGATGTTGAGGCTGTTAGTCTATCCTTAAGCCCACAAAATGGCATATTCCGTCTAACAATCACAGATGACCTTCTTCTACAACGATTACGATGAGGCATCGAGTCTATCTACGGACCTGGATAATAAAGTAGCCTCAGATTCGCTTGCCGCTGCGGGACAGAATTACTTGACATTGACTAGCCTCAGCGTCAGGCAGACGTTCGGAGCTCTGCAGTTCACGGGAACAGACTCAGATCCCCTAATATTCCTCAAAGAGATCAGCTCCAACAGCGACATCCAGACGGTAGACGTCATCTTCCCCGCCATACCGCTGATCCTGTACACGAACCCCGCCCTTCTCAACTATCTACTCAAGCCACTATTCCTCAACCAGGAGAATGGTCATTACCCCAACACCAATGCCATTCACGATCTCGGTACCTTCCCCGTGGCCAAGGGTTACCCTGACGGCTCTGACGAGCCTATGCCGCTCGAGGAGTGCGGCAACATGATCATCATGGTACTCGCATACGCTCAGCGCACAGGCGACAACGACTACCTCAGCCAGCACTATCCCATCTTGAAGCAGTGGGCTGGTTATTTAGTGGATGAGGCCCTGATCCCCGCAGACCAGATCTCGACGGACGACTTCGCGGGCTCATTAGCCAACCAGACGAACCTGGGTCTGAAGGGTATTATCGGTCTACGCGCCATGTCTGAGATTGCGGACCGTACGGGCAACTCAGACGACGCTAGCTCATATCTGGATACGGCGAACTCGTACATATCGCAGTGGCAGGGATTCGGCTTGAACACGGCAGCGGACCCACCCCACGCAACTCTCAGCTACGGAGACCAGGACTCCCACGGTTTGCTATACAATCTATACGCCAACTCGCTACTTAACTTTGGTGACTTTGTGCCCCAAAGCGTATACAACATGCAGTCGGATTTCTACCCGACGGTAGCGCTCGACTACGGTGTCCCGCTCGACACACGCCACACATATACCAAGACGGATTGGATGCTGTGGTGTGCGGCTATCGCCAGCACTGATACGCAGGATACCATTATAAGATTAGTTGCTGGTTGGATCGACAGCACGCCGACAAACAGGGCGCTCACGGACCTGTATGATGCTCAGACCGGAGACTACCCCGGTGGCCTCCAGTTCACGGCACGGCCGGTAGTCGGTGGACATTTCTCGCTGCTGGCGCTACAATAGTATATAAGGGTATGGGGTTTTACGGGTTGATTTCATTTCTTTGGGTATTATTACGAGGTCTAGTCTCGCCTCGAACTACACATTCGCATGGGAGAGAGCACGGAAGGCGAAGGGAAAACCAACCTGACTTTATGATGCATTATTATCTTTATTATGTTTATTCATCTACGCTATTACTCGCCTTCTCCTCATTTATCATCATCCATCCTCTTCGCAACCTTCTTTCCGCCAGCTCCCTCTGTCGCGCACAATATCCCACTTCTATTACTTGGGAGCAGCAATTATCTTTTGCTATGTTTATACTTGATACCCACACATTCTTCAATGTCTGAGTCAAATTGGGTCCAGACTGCGCGGTTGAGTTCGACGGGCCATGAGACAAGACAATCGTGGTGGGAATGGAATGCTCGTGTCTAATGAGCACGCCGCAACGTCTTACACCCAACGTCCATTCACGAGGGGCAACACATTTGATTGAGACTACGCATTCCACTCGCTCCCGTATGAGACGAGGCAAAATCAAGAGGTGCCAAGGGTTGCACCAAACTCGCATTTACTAGTATGAGCAAGCATCTACGTATACCTAGCACAGTATATATCTCGTCCAAATCAGTGGTGTTGAGACTGCTATTGGCATCTATATCCACATTTATATCTACAGACATCTACATACCTACCTACCTACATCCATATGAGATAAGGGCTTCTTCAGTTATGAAGGATGCCTGTGAGTCACCTTAGGTACATCATTCCCATAGTGCCATAGTTGAGGAATTACAGAGACAACCAAAATTAAACTCAGTCGCCTTGCTTCTGTGAAGGTGACGGTGATAAGTGACTACCTACCTATTCAATGATCAGCGGCGCGGAACACGGCCGATCAGGCACAGAAGGTAAATGAGGACGCAAGGGAGTCCGAATAGTGCCTCAGTAGTCCTACCTAGACTTCCCAACATTCAGGAACAAGAAAGGATAAACCTGGCACAACACGCGGGTTCTAGATCGGATCGTCCGCGCGCTGTCCCAAAAACCATCGCTAACCTGCATATGATTATCTCATACTCCGTCATCGACTCTCCTTTATTTCCAATAATTATCTTATTCCTCAAGAAACAACACACGTACGGGAACAATCCGATTTGCCTCTTTACTAACAAATACATAGCACACTGCAAAAAGGGATAATGCTTCTCTATTCCAAGTTGTTTTTGGCCCTTTCCAGGCACATAAGTAGGAGGTCTAAGTACCTTAGTAAGTTAAGCCCGGTATCTCCCCACCCGACTCCTCCGATGCATCTTCATTGAAACACGAACTTTCTATTTCTCGTGTTACGAACCCCCAATGAAATCCAACAAAATCCTATGCGCCACTGATATCATCACAATATCATCATAAACAGGTTTTTTTTTCTACAAACTTCCTACAATCCACTGTAAGTACCTTAGGTAGGTAAGGTTGCTTTACAATCTATTTTTATGCAAAGTTATACATAGCACACGCAGCTCTAATTCCCAAATCCCAAGGCATCGGGTATATTGGGGTGTTCCGCCCGTCTCCAATCCCATCAACCCCTACCTTACCTACGTAAGTTCAAACTCCCCGCTCACACCCTCGAATTCCGTAATCTCGCCCGCCAAGCTCTTGGCGTCGCCAAAATACCGGATGCGGTAGCGTCCGGGTTCCGCCCACGGGTCCGCCGCCGTCTCCCAGGTGATTTCGACCTCGCTGGTGGCGAGGAGCTCGCTGATGCGGCGCCAGCGGAATACTAGGTGCCAGTCGCTGTCGTCGCGGACTACTTTCCATGCATTCGCATCGGAGTGGGCATCTCCTTCTTGATTCTTATTCTGTTTTTGTATTTGTTCCTTGCGTAATTCCTGGTTCCTGCCCGATGACCCGGGTGCATGGACAGTCGAAGCCGGCTGCGCAAATAGTGAGATTCGCTTCTCGACGACAGCGTAGCTGCGCTCGAGTCTGAGATTATTCCTCGGGTTGGCGCCGATGAATTTCGCCGTTACGCGGTCGCCTATTCGGTATTTCCGTTCCACGTCCTGCTTGACATCGCCAAAGTGTTTAAAGAACGGCGGGGAGTCATGGATGACGTGAGGGATGAAACTAAGACTGCGATTGCTGTTATTCGGGGGCTCCGGCCCTCTTGGCGGTCGGCTGCTAGCCGATGAGCTCAGGGAAGGGATCCAGGATAAGGTGACGTTGATGTAAGCTGCGAGGGTGTGCGGTCCATATAGTGTGCTCGCACCTTCGTATCGTTGAATCCTGTTTTCGATGATTGTAAGTTTTATCCTGTGATTCGCACTCGAGCCGCATAAACGAAAGTCAAAACTGGGGATAAGGGGGGAAGAGATAGTAGATCCACAGAACAAGATCCTGTGATATGTGACAGAGATGACGATGGGGCTTCGTATAAATCTTGCCATAATTTTAAATATAGTGAAAATACGAGAAATAAGGAACAATAAAAGCATGGAAATGAACCACACGGAGATGACAATTTTACTTACCCGTACTCTTCCTCCGTGCTGATGTAATGAGTATAGCTGTTCGCAGGTCCGCCGAGGACAACAATGGGAGATGTGGATTCAGATTCCTCTGAGAGCTGCGCAGTTATCTCATCGCTAACAGCATTTCGCCAACGTCGCCCTGCCATTGTCGTCGCTTCACCTGGGCTGACAATGATGACTAACTGCCCCACGCGAAAGACTTGCACGTCAACTACATTCGGCGTCCATTGATACGGACTGGATACCTCACCGACGTCGAGCAAGATGGGCTTCGGGGAGTGACACGCAATTTGCTCCTCTGTTGGCGACTTGAGCAGACCGCCGACTATACGCCAAACTGGTGAGGTGTTCGATGAGTTACTGTTATGTTGGGTGAAGTCGAAAGCACCAGGTCCATCAGATGTACCAGCCGCAAAGGAGTAGCCCAAGGCAGCAGGACACGTTCTAACCTCTGTTCCATTGGGTAGTTGAAACTGATGGTTGGACATATTGTGAAATGTGTGGAAAGATTTTACCCAACGTCCACGTATTGGGTTTGGTGTCTCGTTGAGTCGGTCGTAAAGCTTCCTCGCGGGCTCAAATTGCCGCTTCCCGATCTCAAAGCACGAAGACGTCCCTTCATCGATGGCCCTGAAAAGAGGTCCCCGAGCGTGGCATTTCTGAGATCTGCCATCGCTGCATGTGCTATTCTCAAAGCTGCACATTTGTCCCGTGCCATCCTCACACCACGCTCCAAGGACGTTAGGACTCGTATCACCGACGTTTGCCTGGGAAAATCCGGCGACGAACCCCTCTGCGGCATTCTCGTCGCCGATAACATTCTTTTCGAATAAATACGCCGCTACCCCTTTATTGTCACCAGATATCAAAGTGTTATTGCCAAGAACCGAAGTACCATGGGTGGGAAACCACGTTAAGACGCCAATGTTTTTGCCATCCGAAGACCGTTGGAATTTGAGCAGAGTCAAGTCCTTGTCCACCGAACCGTCATCTTCAGAACTAATATTGTACCTCGCACGCTCTTCCTCCGGGTTTGCGAGATAGGCAAAGAGGCTTCGGTTGATATTTGCCCCAAAGACTTTAGTAGACCCAATACTAAGCCGCCCTGGGGTAAGACTCTCGTGCGCACGGCGAATAGAAAGAAGGGCCCCGTCGACTATCGCCCGGTAACTCTGCTGATCGAAGCCTTTGCTCGTGATCTGAGGCAACAAGTAGTTGAGCCAAGCGCCAGGACCCGAATGCGAATGGGTGCCAGTCACGGCTAGATTGTGGTGACCGTAGTTCTCGTATTCAGCTCCAAGCTCCTGTAGACCTGCCAATATGCCGTATCGGACAGCTGTATCCCCAGACTGCGTGTCAAGCACAAGGTAAACGAACCTATCGGACGGGTTCACGGGGTCGGCCACGATAAATGCTCGGGAATAGAGTCGTTGTCGCAAACCGGTTCCGATTTGTTGCGGGTCGGCATATCCCATCAAGTTGATCTCGACACAAGGACTACTCCCCCCAAAATAAGTAGATATTTAAGAGGACATCCCGCCTAGATCAATGCTTACCCAGTTATATCGGCCTTTCCTACTCCGATGAGGTACTCGTCCTCATTATACCGTTCCGTCTCTAAGCTTTGCCCATCGTGATTGCCAGACCATACCTTGAACCTCTGCACCGAACCTGCCGGTAGTAAAGTCGTAAATAATACCAATATCGTTAAGAATGATAAAATTATGGTAACCGTAGAAATTGGACTGCGTCTAGTAGTAATGTCGCGAGGTTGTCGCGATCCCGGGAGCGGCGGATGGTCCCCAGCTTTCTCATCTTGCCGAGTCCACGGCATCTTGACTATCTCTTCCGAACAATACGATCTCTAAACTATTCAAGGCTTATTACACGTATAGAGTGGACGATGACCAATATTTCTACTGAGACAGGGCTGTCTACAGACTTGCAAGCAAGTCGATCGATCAACTTAGCAACCGTAGTAGTGGTAGTGGCGGCTGCGTGGGTAGAACAAAGTAGCGTAACAAGTCCATTCCTGGGGTCTCGAACAATCCGGTAATCGAATATGCGGTTGCCTACTCAGCCAAGAAACTTATTCGTTGAAACCTAAAGCCGTTGATTTACTGTTTCTATTCAGAGGCAGGCAGATGACGCCTTCCCTTCCCAAACATCAGGACTAATCGTTGCAGGTACAGCGCATCCCCTACATGCGACACCGATACGTCATTGGAAGCTCGGTGGTTTGGACCCCTGCTGTGAGACCCCACTGTAACAAATATATGGGGACTCCGTCGCGACATTTCCGCTGCCGGTTCCCGTCTAGCCCCACTCTCCTGAAGACAAATGCCGCTTCTAGCAGCTGGTGGCAACTGCAGGTCCCACCTAGGTGCGATAAGGATAAGGATAACGATATCGAAATTCCCATCGCAAGCTATCCTCATACCAATTCGTAGCGTTCACTTGGCGATGACAATATAATTGATACTCATAACTAGACATTAACTAGACATTCACCCTACTTTCTAGAACCCGAGGCCGCCAAAATGTCCTCTATACGCACCACAGTCCACGAATCGCTACCATGTAAGGCTCCTCTCTCCTCTCCATTCCCCAATTCCCAAACCCTATTCCCGATGCTATAGCAATGAATACCTAACATCAACCAGACGTCGACCCCGAACCCACACCCGCCGAGCGCGCAGCCGCAGAATCCCTCATCGCCGCCGAACAGCAATCCTCTCCCTCTCCCTCCTCATCCTCCTCCCCCCTCCCTTCCCTCCGCGAACCCAACTTCTCGCCCCTCATAACCGCAGAACTAGACCGCATCGTCGCCAAAGCACCCCTAAAAGCCATCGACCTCTCACGCTACGAAGCTCCCGATCCCTCTGACCCCTCCTCTTACCCATCCACCTCCGATCCAGCCTCCCTCTCCACCCAACTCCAGCGCGCCTACACAGCCGCAACCTACCTATCCGGCCGCCACACGCACCTGCAACTCCTCGACGCGTACGGCAAGAACGCGTGGCTGGTAGGCAACTGGCAATTAGAATCCGAGCTGCGGGCACTGGAGCGGGAGCTCGAGTCGACGAAGAAAGAGATCGACGTGGTCAACATCCAGCGGCGGCGCGTGCAGGACGAGGTTGGCGGGGAGCTGAAGGGGTTGGAGGAGACGTGGAAGCGGGGCGTGGGGAGGGTTCTCGAGACCGAGATTGCTACCGAGGGCTTGAGGCAGCAGGTCCTTGAGAGGCAGAGGGGAGGTGTATGAATTCGTTAGCTGGATTTGGCAATTTGTGCGAGAATGAACGGATTGAAGGGATCTGAGTGGACAAGGCAGCAGATAACACTAGCACGGAAGCTGGAAAGGGGGAAAGGAGTATCAGGGAGTTATGGAATGGCATCGGATCGTCTCAGTCTATTGCGAAGAAGCTCCAGCCAGAATTGGTGATAATGCTTCTACGGTATCAATGAATATCATAAAGCCTATTTAACATGGAAAACGAGGGTAATTCCGAGAACGCCTCCTTCAAGAAAAGAATGCTGCCATCCGTCGTCTAAACTACCTCCTGTCCCGGAGTATCATGTATCTAATGGTTGTCTTTCTGTACATCCCAGATATAATTAATTAGGATGTTGCGTGCAGGGGGTCGACGTCTTCTACCCCTGACTTGACACCCACGTATTTGGTTCTCCTCATGATACCCTCAACAGGCCCAAGGAGTCTCTGGAAAGCGCTCTTTCCTAACGTCGCAACCTTTACCTCAGTTACGGCGATGACGGTTGCCGCTCGGGGCTTATCGTCTAGGAGCGCAAGCTCACCGAAGAAATCGCCTTTCTTATAATGCTTAACGGATACAGGTGAACCATCCTTGAAAGCATCCGCTTCGCCCTCTTCTAGCAGGAAGAATGATTCTCCAATGTCGCCTTGCTTGATAATAACGTAACCTTTTGGGAATTTCTTCGTCTCAAGCGCATCGGCGATCTTCGACCTCTCATAGGGAGTAAGGGAAGACAGGAGTGGCACTTCCTCTAGGAAGCTCTCGTATAATCGTCTACGAGCAAATGTAGACTCCATGAGGATTCGACGGAACGTAACGCGATCAAGCGCCCATAACCAGCCGGGCTCAGCGGAAATAACCGTAGCAGCTCTCGGTGCATTATACATCAGGGCCAGCTCACCAAAGGAGCCTCCGGTTTGGATAGTACCCACTTTGTTGCCCATTCCATTTGGACCAGGCTGCAGCGAGCCCGAGTCATTGACATATACATCGAATAAGCCTTTCTCAACGATATAAAAGTAGTCACCCGCATCGCCTTGAATGATAACCTACATTTAACGTTAGAGCCTAGCAGACAGTATTGAAAAAGGAACATACATACCTTGATATCTTTAGCAGGAATTGGTTTTTCCTGTAAGGCGCCTAGAATCTGCGCGTTTTGCTCGTCATCCAGATGACTAAACAAGAAGTTCCCTTCGATAGCTTTCTTTAGCCTCTCTAGCTGCTCTGGAATTTTAGGATATGATGGAGGTGTCCAATTATCATTGACATCTGCTACTGGCTTGAGCGACTCAGCAGAAACAGATGTGCGGCGACCAAAATTGTATTGGGCTGGATAGCTATCGGGATTCGGTGGCGTTCTCATTGAGGATGGTGGCCCATCTGCCGGTCCATCGCCTCCAAATGGGACACGGAATGTTGCGCCGGTTGTATTAGACACACCGAATGATGGTGTCGTGGGAGAAGTAATCGTATCATTCTCATCCTCCTCTACCACGTTTAGTAAGCCACCAGACGGCCCATTGCTAGTCTCAACTCTGCCTCCATCGGTACCGAAGGGGTTCGAATTCGCCGCAAAGGGGCTCGTGAACGTTGTTCCCGACATCGCACCAGTATCGCGTATTGAAGTGACAAGCGTTAAATAAGCAGCGCGCTCCTCGGCAAGACGACGTAGAAAATAGTTGGAGCAGAATTGTAGGATATCGGACGGATTCTCAAGTCGAAGCTGATTTTCAAGATCTTCTATTTCTTTTTGGTAAGCAGCAGGCAGAGGCATGACGCATAAGGCAAGAGGGCAGAATCAAGGCAACCAAGGACTGCCCTGGAGCCTCAAAAATTCAAGGGCGAGATAAGTAGAATATTAGGTACATGCTAGATGGGAACTTTCGGAATGTAGCGATAGAAACAAAAGCTTAATTGTAATATTACCTAGGTGGGAGACCTCCAAATGGATGCATGCAAGATGAGTCTTCTTGCTGACTGTTGATCTCGGATTCTAGAAGCTCAGGGTGCTAGCACATTCAGCTAGGATTAGCCGATGGCCTGTTTCTGATAGATGAGAGAGGTGATTGGAAAATGGTACGGCGCTAAATGAAGGTGTATGTATATGTGTAACGAAGGTGAGGCTATGCTCTGGTTCGTAGAGAAATGTAAATGGGGGGAATATGGCAAGCGTTGCGTAAGCAAGGCAGTGATTTCAATGGTCAATGACAGGGTTGGGAAGCAGACAGAACTGGAAAAGGTAGGTATATACGTAGAGGAATAGGAAGATGACAGCTGAATAAACCAGGGTGACCTGAGTAGGCGAATGGACAGGAGAAAAGCTGTATATGGGATAGAGATAACGACAGGTACAGGCACTTACTATGGAGGTACACAATTGATGCAAATAGTTGGGCCTTTGTCTACTTCTTAGCGAAGAAGACTGAAGGTATTGTATTCCGTCTGTTCTTATCAAGGTGGGAAGCCAGCTCCAAGACGACCCGAGGTAGGATGGGATGCTGTTGTAGGAGACGGGAACGAAAATGAGGAGGGGTAGAAACGAAGTCAATCAACCAATCCCTCAACTCCCTGAGTGTAACTCTGTCAAAAGTGGAAGTGGTAATGGTAAATATTTGGCAAGGCTATAGCTGAACAGAGATCAATACGGAATGTTTGTGATCATGTGAAGGTTTCGGGGCTGTCTGTGGCAAAAGAGTGACGATTTGAGGGGGATAAGTTATTAGGACAGGAGAGAAGATCACGAATTGCGCTTGGTCTTAGCCCTTGAGAGTTTGGGGGAGTGGGGCAGATCAAGGCGCCATTCCCCAGTAGAGGCCCTTAAAATGCCCCAGCTCCCTTTTCCTTGGAGCTTCTTTGCGTTCTTCGCGCCTTCTGGAAGGGCGCACAGGCCACCAAAACATCCGTGTCCCAATGTTGGTACCTGCTGTTATCTGCAGCTTTCCAGCGGCAGCTGCCTGTGTTGTACTATACTACATTGTACAAGTAATAACTAGCTGTACCCTTGTGCCGTGGATATGATGCAACTTTACCCTTAATTTTAGAAGCTAAAAATTAAGCACGCTACAACTCGCTATAAAGCACAAAGTTCCACTCGACCGGATGCTATTGTGAATGTTTCCTTCAAAGAAAAAAAGGAGTTTACTATCAATCTGAGCATGTCGTGAGAAGGAACTTTTGGTAAGGCAAACAATGAGGTCTTTGTGGAACCTGTTGGTCTTCAGGCAGAAGAGGGTTTGACTCTCACGTCACCCAGACCTTCTAGGACCTGCTAAGATCGGGATCGTCCCTGTTCTTTCCTCCTTCTGGAAGCTCCAATTGGCCTGAGCTCCTAACTTTAAGGTTGTGAAAAAGGGCGACAGGGGCCAAGGGGCTTATTTTCTCACCTCGCTCGCTCACATGCATCCTAGAGATTTCTTTTATGTAAGCCGACTTCTCACTTCAAGACGATGGTTCGACAAAATAATCTCACCGCATATTCTTTTTCTTGTGGCTCTCTCGGTCCTGATGGATTCAATACGACTATAATCAGGAAAACATTCTCCCGGGTCGCATCAGTGTGCTGCTATTCATAGTTCTCAGATTCCTGTTGGTTTGTTACCAGAACTGAGTCATAAGGACAAAGCTCAGCCGCATGGCTTGCAAGGAATATATATTCTTAATTACGGTACTTGGGCAATAGTTTCCCTTGGCTATGCAAAGGAGGGAAGGTTAGGCTATCTATGATATGCATCTACTTTCTTGCTTAACTGCATTTTCCCATTGCCGTCTTACTTAAGATTTTACTCACACGGACCTCACATAAGCGTCTTAGCTATTCCCCTCATGCCAAATCGACTATCCGCAAAGCTAGTACATTGGCATTCATCCTATCTTTAGCCACTAAACTAAGCCAATCCAATGTTCGGGAAGACGGCAACTTGATCTATCTATTATAGAGCCGCACGTTCACTTGGCTAGATCCAGGCCCACTACGCTACCAGTCAATTAGTACAAGATGCTAGAAAGTCACGGTAGGGTCAAGGCGTTTGGTACGATCCGTGTCTAATAGATCATCAACATGGCGCACTCCTCATATTTCTCAGCTTTGATCGCTACCTCCAGTTCTATTAGACATGAAATTCCTTCTTTAAAGGAGCGTGGAAGGTTGATATGTGTAGTTCTTTCTATAGCAGTTATAGATCTGCTCATGAAATTGCTAATAAATGGTAAGATGAATGTAAGGTACCTACCTAATATTTGGGAATTGATCCTCTAGCTCTAAGTCCCGAATATTGGGTATCATTGCGGGGTAGATACGAACTCTCAGCACTGGCTGAAGTCTGTCTAGCAAACTTCTATCAAGATTGAGATTTATGATTTCTGTACCAAGGAAGGCTTACAGAAGTTTATGTTTTGCGGACGAAATATGATATTAACGAAACAAAGAGACCACGGGTTAGGAAGACCCAAACGGTGTTGGGGCGTATCATTTATCATAATACATACGACTAAAATCAGCGGACACTCTATTCGATACAGGGGCACTCAACAATTGCTTTCTACTTAGGTATCTAACGTAATAGACCAATTTTCTCTAACCCCTAATTTGCTGCATGAAGGCCAACATCCAATATCACCAACTTACGCGGTAGAGGTCATCTTCTCTTCTTTGCGACGCTGTTCCTCCTCCAGTATCTCCCGTTGGCGATGTGCAGCTTCACCAATAGCCTTAACGCCTTTCTTCCTCTGCCGCTCCTCGTAGAGGTCTCTGCTCTTCATAATGCGTTGTACGATAGTCCCGGCATTTACGTCCTGGAACTCGTGGCTCGGAACTTCCTTGAAGATACCCATCTCCTTCGGCGCTATGTACGGGTCGTACGAAAGGGGCATGAATGACGTAGGCCCATGGTACACAGCGTCAGGGGTACCCCATGGGAAGCTCGTGAGATAAGACTTGGTTGGCGAGAATGGCGCACCGAATATGACGGCATTGACATACTGTAGGCAATCATTAGCAGTAGTCCATCTAAAGTCTTAAAGGGTTACACACCCGACACTGGAGAACACAGAGACCACGCTCGTAGATATTCATGATGGGATAGTTGACCCCTTTCCAGTAATTGATCACCTCATCGTCGTGCACCCCAGCAACCACAAAGACTGGGCCATAGTCTGCACCCTTGCCACGACGCTCGTTGACAGCCTGTTCATCATACCAGCCTTCCTGTCTTGCCAGATTTTCCTCAGCCAAGACAACCTGACGGAGAAATTCGATATGCCCGCTAGAAAAAAGATCGAAGCCTCCATCGACGTAGACAACTCTTTGGCCAGGTTTCGGGCCTGACGCTTTTAGTAACGGACGAAACGAGCCCTTCTCTTCTGTAGCGTCGGTTTTCGCGGCAGTTGAAGCTGACCAGAAATACACGTCCGCGCCGGGACGCTTTCCACTTTCGTCCGTGGCATACTGGCTAATACGACCCAACATAGCCTCTCCCTCGGCTTTCTTCTCGGCTTCGGTACCGCTGCCTTCCTCGCCGGCGAGCACCTTCTCTAGCGACTTAATGAAATGGGTCCTGGTACATAGCAGCATGCGGCCAACGAGATCAGTCGTCGATATACTCGGCGTGCGCTTGACAACCTTGAAGCGACCCGCAGCCTTCACGAAGCGGTAGCAGTCCTCGCCGCTGCTATCGGACGTGATGTCATCACCATGCACCACGTACTTGCAGCCGAAGTGGCTGATGAAATCCAACTGTGTGACATAAGGCGCATACGGGACGGACTTGGTGACCCAGCGACACGCATCAACGGCGGCAAGACTTTCGCAGCAAGAGATCAGCAGAACGCTCTTCAGAGAGGTGGATCTAGGAAGAGCTATCCGTACCGTTCTCGCAGATTCATGACCGTCGGGCCCTTGTTCTCCAGGATGGCCTCGTCGGAGTGTACGCCGACGTACAACTCGGTGCCGAGTTGGCGGGCCTGCAGCATGGCGCCTGCATGCCCGTGATGGAAGAAATCCCAGCACCCGTCAACCCAAATCCTGTCGTCCAGGAGCTCCGGTGCCGGTGGACCCGATAAAACCTCTTGTTCTGAACTCATGCTGCAAGACCCTTCTTGAAATAAGATTTATTAAAAAGAGAGTATTGTGTTAATTAGGAAAAGGGGTAAGGTGTCTAGGTCGGTTGGAGTTGCCAGAATGGCGTTAGACTGTGTATGTAATAGCGTGTTCACTTTGTTACACAGCGTATTTCCATGACCCCTCATCTCGGGTTCCTTATCGACAAGCTCCCGAAGCTAAGCTCCGTAACCCCACTATCCCATTCGGTTCCATTATCATCAGATCCAATACCATACCCTCATTCAAGGGATCATCATCCGTATTAGTTAATAAATGTAACGAAGTCCTTGTTCTCACTACCGTATATCATATCTCATGCAATATTGAAACTATGTCCTCAGAAACCACTGCATCAACCGGGGGCCTCACCTCCGAGCAACTCGCCGCCTTCTGGCGCGACGGCTACGTCATCATCCCCAACGCCCTGCCGCCCACAACAGTCCAAGCACTCCTCGACGAAACGCACTCCCTGCTTGAAAACTTCTCCATATCAGACCACCCCATGACGCGCTTCAGCACGGGCGAGAAGTCCGCACACGTAGGCGACGACTACTTCCTAACCTCAGGTGACAAAATCCGCTTCTTCTTCGAAGAAGACGCCTTCGACGCCGCCGGGCAGCTGACGAAGCCCAAGGAGCGCGCCATCAACAAGATCGGGCACGGCCTCCACGCCAAGTCTCCCCCATTCGCCGCGCTCCTCGACCCGGCCCTGAACCCAGACCTCCTGGGCGCCGGCAGCAGCACCGGCAGCGTAGCAGCCGGCCACAAGGAAAGCCATCCTGCGGCTATTGCGCGCGCGCTCGGGTTCAGGGACCCGCGGTGTCTGCAGAGCATGGTGATCTGCAAGCAGCCGGAGATCGGGGGCGCGGTGCCGCCGCACCAGGACAGCACGTTCCTGTACACGGAGCCGCCGAGCGCGGTCGGCTTCTGGTACGCGCTGGAGGACGCCTCGGCCGAGAACGGGTGTTTGAGTTTCCTGCCGGGGAGCCACCGGTGGGCGCCTGTGCGGCAGCGCTTCGTGCGGGCGAAGGAGGAGGGGGGCGGGACTACGTTTATAGAGAACAGCGGGGCGAAGTTTCCTGCTGGTGAGGAGTACGGGGAGAGGGAGGGGCAGAGTGAGGATGGTGAGTATAAGATGGGCGAGGTTAAGGCGGGATCGCTGGTCTTGATACATGGCAACTTGCTGCATAAGAGCGAGAAGAATTTAAGTCAGAAGGGACGCATTATTTATACCTTCCATGTCATTGAGGGTGAGGGAACTAAGTACGATGAGCGGAATTGGCTTCAACCACCTGCGGAGGGATTTACGCGGCTTTATAGAGAATAAAGGAAAGAGAATTAGTGATATCCATGTATCGAGTAGAGTACTGGACGAATTTAATCGTTTCTCTAGAACTGAAGGTGATGTAGTCCAGAGGCAAATTTATTATTGTGTAAAGTTTAAATGTCCCCTTGAGACATATAGTTGGCTAAAGTAGCTCACTGAATGCCTTCCTCTCCTCTGCCCTAGGAGGTTCCTTTATGACCTATGATTGTAATTCTCTAAGTACCCTCTTATTCTCTAACCTTATACCGTGCCAGCACAATAACGTTCATGCCGTGGGCTACTGGTCTTCTTGCTGTTGGTCTTCTGAATTCAAGAGATCTTCCAACGCCCAGCCCCAACGTGGGCGAGCCGTGTCAGGAAGGTCCGTGATGGGAATATCTCGCCAGTACGGTTTCCAGCCCTCCTCTGTGTCTTCAAGTTCGCAAGGGGCTTCTCGTTCTGGTCTTCCCGGGCACTCTGGCCGCACGATGAACATGCCTTGCAACTTAGGCTCTTTTGGCATGTCGCCTGCCTCTCTTAGCTCTCGAATAATGTCGGTCATTCGGGTTTTGACGTCCGACCATCTCATAATAACACTAGAGGGTCTGCCGTTTTCATCGCCATCCCCCGGATCATCGAAGCCAGGGTTCAGGTCATCATACCCATCTGGAATATCCACCAAGCCGCTAGGGAGCTCGCAACAGCAGTACGGCTCTATTCGACTCCTGTATAACCAGTGGCGTTGGGGGACCAGCCAGTAAAGAGTATCCAGCGAAGGGAACCGGGAAACTATGCGCGGTAAGACAGCCTGCATGTAGGTCGCAGTTCCCATCGCGAAAAAATCCACGCCAACGTTGCGAATGCGATCGATGTTACGGGGCCAGACCAAAAATCTATGAATGGGGTCTGTGTCGTTTTCAAAGGCGCGAGAGTACATGGATTCACCGCTGAAGTACAGGATATCCTTTTCGGGTCGGAACCAATGTGCATCCGCCATCTCTTGTGGACTGCGATATCCCTGGTATCCCTTGTACCAGAACGAGGTATAGTAGGACTTCACGGCATCGCGGGATTCGTGGCATACTAGCGTAATCGGTGTCTTGGGTGGTGGACCTGGCGTGTGCCAATACGTGATCATGCCCTTGTCGTCGTAGCCTCTGACATGGAATAGCCTTGGTGGAAAACTATCGAGATGGTAATCATCAAGGGCCGCGTGCCAAATAGCCTGTCGCAATTCGTAGGGGAAGTCATTGAATCTTCCAAAGCTCTCTAGTGGTTCGGACATCTTGATAGGCATAGAGGAGGAGGACCTTGTAAGAATGATTCTCTAGGTACTCCAACTCTGGAAGGCGAGAGATGAAGAGAGTTTATATATGAGAGAGAGCAATCCGCTTGCACTTATTTGATTGTCTGTGTTGACGGGTATCGACATATTTCGGCTTAATGTCCCGTGTCGTGCCGTCTACAAACCAGTAGCACTTGAGTAAGTCCACGTATATTGACAAAGAGGTGTGCTGCCGGCGTTTTCGAATTCGTCTCTACGGGCAGTATGCATGTTACCACAGCGAGAAAGGCTGGCCGGTTTTAGAAAAAGCAATGCTGCAACAGCACCGACCCTAACATCGATGAAGAGGAAGTCCCTATTTCCCAATATAACGGGGATTACGAAAGCCCCAGGCAAGATATTATACCCTATTTAAAGCTTCAACGTCCATGGCTTTATGCTATGCATACTTTCGTGTAAGCTCTAGACAACTATGTAGTACAGGGTTGGCAGCTCGACTTTGGAATTACTCTATCTCGCACTCTAGAACACACAAAGGGTAATAACCCTCCTAAGAAATCAAGAAAAAGCCAAAACTATCACGTCTCGCGATCGCAAGTCACATTCAATTTTAGGTAATTAACACACAAGCAACTGCGCAGCAATAAGCGTCGCATTCCTCTCCTCTATGAACCCACAGCTCAAAGAACGAACCCCCTTACATACAATCGGGTTCGACCACTCCATCAGCGTATGATGGGATGACAATAGAGTGGTGACTAGGAACCCCCCTTAAGATGCCGTCGAGTCGTTTTGCTCGACACTGAGAAAGACTACCCTCCCCTCCCCTTCCCTCCACGTCTCTCTCTCCCTCCCCTATATCCCTAGCAGACAGACGCCCCCTCGTGTGCGCAAAACTGCAAATAACACCATGCACGAATGAAGTAATGTAAAACGTAGTGGATACAGGCAAATGAACTGATGTCAAGTAATGCCATTTGCAATGTCGATGTCGATGTCGCGGGCGCCGAGAAAAAGTGAAGGTCCGAATTATGTGTATGTGACTGTAATTACCACCCGTACCGTTTTCTCCGTGCTGACTTTTTTTTTTAATCCTCATGAGACTTCATCCACTCATGAGCTCGTGAAAGCTTAAATTTGTGTGAATTTTTGTCGATCCGAAGAAGTACAATCTTGGGAAGCGAGGCTTGTAGGGGCATTATCACCCCTTCTAGTGTCGCTAGCGACCGTAAGGGTGGAAGCCCCGATTTCCACCTCGTCCTCCACCACGATAGTTCGCACCTGGTTTACCGGCATTCTTCGGGCCTGTTGGAGCATTGGCCGGAGGCGCATGGTTGGGGTCGACAGGAGCTGGACTTGCTTGGTGTCCGCCGCCTCTTCGATGAAATCCTCCACGACCGCCTTGGCTGAAGTTGGGCTGAGGTACGTCGTCGTACATACCCTCCCACGAAGTCGGATCTCCACCACCCATGTTGCCGTAGTTCTGGTTGTATCCTCCACGGCCACCGCGTCGACCTCCACCACCGCGTGGGTTAAACATCTGCTGTTGGTTGAAGTTGTTGAAACCTTGTTGGCTTCCATCGGCTTGACCTTGGCCTTGCTCGCCACCGCTGCCCATCATCTGATTTTGCATCTGCTGCTGCATCTGCTGCATTTGCTGCATGAAAGCCGGGTTCATACTGGCCATTGCCGCCATTGGATTGGTCGGGGAATTCGGGCCTCCGCCTTGGGACATCTGCTGTTGCAATTGTTGCATTTGCTGCATTTGAAGCATCTGCATCATGGCCGGGTTCATGGCCATGCCTCGGTTCATAGCCATTTGTTGTTGCATCATGTTCATGTACTGTTGCATTCTTTGCATGTACTGAGCCATCACTTGTGGTGTCATGCCGCTCTGGCCCATCTGGCTGGCCATCTGATTTTGGCTGCCGGGTTGTTCGTCCATACCACCTTTTCTGAACTTGCCGCGCCTCGAAGCTTCTTCTTCCTCTCGCATGTTACCTCGGGGCTGGGCCTTCTTAACTTCGATGGGTTTTCCGTGGATTTCCAGATGTGTGCTGAGGCATGCTTCGACGCCAGCTTCACTCTCAAATGTAACGAACCCAAAGCCTCGTGGTCGGCCGGTATCTTTGTCCATCATAAGGGTTGCGTCGACGACCCGGCCAAACTGAGCAAAGTAGTCTTTAAATTCCGGCTCAGTCGTGTCCTGGCTCACGCCTCCAACGAAGATCTTGCTTGTCTTCTCTTGCTCATCTCGGGGTATGGCTCGCTTCGGGTCGATCTAGGCATATTATTAGTACGTGACCATCAGAAAAGAGAGTTGCCCGACTCACAATCTTCCCATCCAAGAAATGCTCCTTGACCATAACAATGTTCACGGTCTTGGGGTCTTTAAATGTGAGGAATCCGAATCCACGCGATCGCCCTGTGGCGCCGTCTCTCATAACCGTGCATTCTGTTACCTCACCGAATTGGGAGAAGTAATCGCGAAGGGATTCTAAGAATCAGTATTAGCAGCGATCAGATAGAACTTAGTCAACTATATAGGCTCCTTACGATCAGTTGTTTCCCAGTTCAGACCACCAATAAACATTTTTCTGTAATAAAATCATAGTTAGTCTCATTTGCATCTTAGATTATCACGAAACGTAAAAAAGTATAGTTGATGAAAACAAGTCAACATATGCAGTTTGGGCGACAAATAATTGCCACTAGGCAAACATCTTGGGCCCGTATGCAGCTCGCCGTAACCCCGGACACCCAGCCTTCTGACCTTAGATCTTCATCTATATGCCGAATCGGCCTATCGGAGATCTGAACAAAAGATGCATCGTTGCCTAGAGATACCGTGTCGGGTTCAGAGCCTTCACTATCAGAGGGCAAAGGTATGTAGTCCTCCTCTTGATCATTAGATGCGTCCATGGTGGCTGGTGATGTACGGTGGAAGTCTTGTAGTTCAGATGAAGTGACAATGCATTGGGCCAGTGGTGTAATCTGAGGAGTGAGTCCCATATAGCACTCCTCCACAGAAGAAGACAAGGCAGTTGATGGCAGGTGTGTCTTGAAATGTCGAATTTTGTTCTCGTCTCTTTGCTATCGTCAAGCTAGGATTTTGACCTCGAGCGCTATTCGCTGCCAATTCTCTTGTTACAGCCTTCAAAGTAATAGTCCTTCGTAAGCTTTATGAGCCTATCCCTGACGAATGGCTACAGAAGGCAGTAGTAGTGTGTGCTCTGTACTGACTATGGTCGAACTTTTATCGTTGGTTTCCTTTTCAAGGTGGTAGAGTGACTCCACCTCCCTCAACTATCCTCTTTCCTGTGATGCACCTCTTGAGATCCGGATGGCTGGAGTGCTTTCCCTTTTGGCTATGCATTTGAATGTTTGACCGACTTGGTAAGTCCATCACCAAATCTTCCCTTCGGAGACAACTAGCGAGACAGAAAACAGATCTCTTGTCCACCAAAGCCCCTCCGGCCAAAGCCCTCAAGGTACCAATGCACATATTCTTTCGACTATCCAAAGCACACCTAGGAAACATGCGTTTCCCGAATCAGATGCTTTGAGCATCCAAGCATACTCTAAACATTGCTTTGATCTGGGTTTTCAGGGATGGGCGAGATGCTGCAGGGCTCTTCTAGAGCCAGTGGACAAGCAAAAGTTTGGGACACAAACAAATGGATCTAAAACGAATGTACTTACCCGTCCTCCTTGGCGCTAGGTCCTCTAGTTGAGTGGTACGTAGAGGCCGAGTCATCTTGCTGGGAATGTGTAACGGCGGCAGCACCAGTGGAGCCATTTCCAAGGTTGAAGTCGACATCATCGTCATCATCGTAGTTGTCATCTTGGTATTCGTCGCCATAACCGTTTTCTTCAGCTGTGTGAGCTACATCGCTAGGTGCTTGATTATTCTCGGGTTGGTTGGGTGTCTCTACTGATGGCTGCGGATTCGACTGAGCAGGCGCAGGGGTTGGGACAGTAGCTTCAGTTTGCGCTGCTGGTGCTGCCGGTGCGGGCGCAGCGGGAGCATCGTTGTCGTCGTAGCTACAAATAGTTAGTATGCTAGGTTGCGAAATACATATGAAGATTATTGATAGAGTAATGGATAATGTAGGCTAATCTTACAGATCGGCGAAGAGATCGTCCTCGAAATTCTCCTGTTCTGCCATGGTGAAGGGCTATTGTTGACTTGTTACACGCGATTGAGAAGACTCGAAAGTCGCGGAGTAGAAGTTGACTTGGATTCGACCTGAAAGATTGAACTAGGTATGGAAGAAGACTGCGGGTGTCTAGTTCAATCGGCCGAAGGTGCAATAAATTTTGGGGAAGAGCTAAAGGTAAGTCATCCGGGTATGGAAGCTGTGTACAACCGGTCGGGAGCGGAGGGTAAAGTAATAGAGAAAGAAGGCCGACCGGGAAAGAGGTGAGAAGATGTTGATGAAAAGACTTGTAGCCTTCTGCAATAGATGGATGGTTCGTCGACACGATAGAGAGAAGAATACTTTGGACCAATAAGAGACGCGAGGTCCGCGGCAGGCAAGTCTCCACCTTAGGTACCTTTTAGGGCGTTCGGCAGGAGCGCACGGATCATTCATTAATCGTCCAATCAGCTGGATTTTGAGGTGCAAGCACTTTGTGGGGCGGCGAATTTGCCTACAACCTTACAGCTTACAGCGTCACAAGCCACACTTCTTCTTTTAGGTATCAGCTTCTTGGATTGGGTCCGTGTGATGTAAGGAGGTACTTTCATTACTACTGTATTTTGTGACCTTCTTTGATATGACTTAGAATGTATCAGGCCATCGGCGTCATAGCAACACCTGACTAAGCCTAGACAGTCAACGAATGGTCTCTATTTTCCCGGAGGTATCTACAGTACGTAATTGGAGACACAGAGTACATACTGTACATGTAACTTCTGGGGCTTGAGCTGTGGCTTTCTAGGCTCGTGGGTTCCCCATTTGTTGATCGAGGGGCATTGTGGCACAGCATTAGCTCCAACATTCGACGTACCGGCGTACCTCCCTCCATACACGCACTGAGGTCCTCCGTCTCCATGTTAGTACAACATCAGGTATCCAGCCTGATCATTCTCGACGCACCAACTGGGTGAGCTGTATTCTTTAACAACGATGCGGCTGTGATCGATTACCAAAATTCCCATTGCCATGTTCTCATCCTCGGGTAGCGGCAAGAAGCCGCCGTCCCAACAGGTAAGCTCCCCCAATCCAATATCATAGGATGTTTGGATCGTTGACAATGACGTAGGAAATGATTCAAGTTGGTGAGTGCGATTGCTAGGTTCTCTTCGACCGTTATTTCGTCTCAATGCGCTCTTTTGGCGCTCAAGTTGACATTGAAGAGACAAATTTACTGATGTGTATTGCTTCCATGTTAACAGACAGGTCAGAGTAGGTCGCATACTGAGCCCACTTTAGAGCTGCTGTAGCTAAGGTCGAATTAGGTCGGCTTCGCCATTCTGGCGCGCTCAGCGAGAAGGTACCCCAAAGAGAGTAGGCAGAGATCCCAACATAGTGGTGGGTGCTGCCTACTCCCACGCAGACATGCTGAAACTCGATAATCTGTGCGTTTTTGCACCCGCTTTCCCTCCACGTCTCTTACTGACTCGACGCCCTACGCCAGGTCTCTGTCTGGCTCCTCATCCCGACCGAGAACACCTCCGTCTTCGTCTACGCAAAAAATCCGAACTGGCGATGTTAGCTCGCCGCCACCAAAGCCTTCATCTGGCCTGTCTTCGCCTCCTTTAAAGTCGTATTTTAATTTCTTGTCGACGACGAATCGAGACTGGGACGTCGAAGATCCCGAAGTACCAGACCCAGATGATATTCTCGGATATGAAGACGACGATGGGGACGATTTTGGCCTTCCGAGCCTGTCGAACATGAAGCGAAAATCTCGAAGAGCAGCTGCTGCTCAGAATAGTGTATCCTCACACTTTCAAACAACACCCCTCGATGCTGCACTCGGCTTCCCAAACAGACGCTATTCGGATAGTGCAGATATAGCCATCGAAAGGCCAGCACCAGCCTACCCAATGCCAAAAAAGAGCGAAGGGAAGATACTTAGACCGCAGTACAAGGACATTCTCAAAGGTCAGCCTCGATCGCTCACTATGGCTGTTCCGATAACTTATACTTTACAGACCCTGCGAATGCTCTGCATCTTATCGATCATCCCGTACCCCCGGCCAACGCAACTCCGAAGGAAATCGATGCAATCAATTCTCGTATAACGAAAATCAACAAGTTCAAGAAAATCCTCCAGGCCAGCACAATACCATTGACAGACCTCAGAGCTTTAGCTTGGGGCGGTGTCCCCGAAGAAGTTCGAGCTATGACATGGCAGCTCTTGTTGAGTTATTTGCCAACTAGTAGTGAGAGGCGCGTTGCGACTCTGGAACGAAAACGGAAAGAATATCTTGACGGAGTTCGCCAAGCATTTGAACGAGGAGGCGCCAATTCTGCATCCAGTGGTCGATCAAGAGGTCTCGATGAAGCGATATGGCATCAGATCAGTATCGACGTCCCTAGAACCAACCCCCATATTGAGCTATATAGCTACGAAGCGACACAGCGGTCATTGGAACGAATATTATACCTTTGGGCTATACGACATCCTGCAAGTGGGTATGTACAGGGAATCAACGACTTGGTAACTCCTTTCTGGCAAGTTTTTCTGGGTACTTACATCACGGACTCCAACATTGAGAGCGGCATGGACCCAGGACAATTACCTAAAGCAGTGCTCGATGCAGTGGAAGCAGACTCATTTTGGTGTTTAACAAAATTACTTGACGGAATCCAGGATCATTACATAGTCGCTCAACCTGGGATCCAACGACAAGTTGCTGCGCTTCGAGATCTTACCGCTAGGATCGACGAAGGACTCGCAAAGCATCTCGAAAATGAGCATGTTGAGTTTATTCAGTTTAGTTTCCGATGGATGAATTGTCTTCTCATGAGGGAGATCAGTGTTCGAAACACTATTCGGATGTGGGATACATACCTGGTACGTTTTCCTCGTGTTCCTATTCTTCGTTTGCTAACTCTGTCAAGGCCGAGGAGCAAGGCTTCTCAGAATTTCACTTATATGTGTGCGCGGCCTTCCTAGTTAAGTGGTCGTCCAAACTCGTCAAAATGGATTTCCAGGAAATCATGATGTTCCTCCAGTCATTGCCTACCCGCGACTGGACTGAGAAAGACATAGAGCTTCTACTTAGTGAAGCCTATATTTGGCAGAGTCTATTCAAGAATTCGTCTGCCCACTTGAGAGGCGGTCCTAGTCGAGCTCCGACAACCGATCTGCAGTTATAACAAGATCGAAAGCTTGCTTTGCATAGCACCATACATTACCACCGCATTCGAATACTTTGAAAGTACGAATGCTCAAAGGCTGGGGAATGTTTCGATCTCCCGGATGAATCCAGGCTTTAATTCCGCCCAAGGTGGTTATGTATTATCTAAGATCGGGGCCTCCCCAGTTGAAGGCTTTACACCCGCTCAGCAAAGACGATCTACAACTCCGAGCCTTTACACAATCTACTATGCCTCAAATTACGAGAAGCGGGACCTATTCACCATTCAAGTATCGGGGAAATCGCTGCCTGTTCCGTAGTTGAGTGGCATTTGTAAGGTCCACCGGCTTCTCATCGATAATCGAGCAACGTTTCGACGAAATTCATGACAGCGAACGCAAGATACACGAGGCATTTCTCCATAATATAGAGTCCTAGGCTACGATGGTTTCGGTGTGGAACCGCTAAAGTCGGCATATCAACACATTATAGAGCAGAGCTACTTTAATGTAGGGATTTCTGTAGCCATGGGCAGCTAAGACACAAGAACTTCCGCCATAGAGTGCAAGTAGCACGCTACGAATTAATGGGAGGCCGGCCATATGTGCTTAAAACAATGCGAGCGGGCGTTTCAAGTAACGAGTCATGATTAATAAAAACTACTTGCCTAATTTCACAAAATGGCCAGCATCCGACGTGCGTTTCATATGTCACTACAACCAAGATTATAACAAGGTTAACAGGTGAATATTACTCATGCAAAAATCTATGGCTGGCTCGGTTTACCACTTCAAACATCGGTTAGAGATTTGAGAAATAGTGTCTGACTGGAGTACTAATGCAATTCTCAAGCAGTTCTAATGATTGCTCTATTTCTAAATGGGGTGAATCCAGTTACCACTTCGACTGCCTCTGAACTCAAGCTATGGACGGCTCAACGACTCCATATGGTTTGGGGGTCACCAACTCGATCCTGACATGATCAAGCACCTCTCTCTTCGACCTATTCGGCAACGTGGCAGCCCACTTGGCAAATCCTTTAAGAAAGCCATCCACCGATTCTTGATCTGACGGGTCGCTCGGCTGCTGGTCGAGGCTTACCTGCAGCATATGCGCTCCAGCCAACGACGCACCATAACCCCAGGAGTCCTCCCCTCCAAGGACATTTGTGTCACCCACCAGCGGCTTAATACACCCTTTTATACCGTTCTCCAGCACCTCCCTGGGCAAGTTCGGCTCCGCCGCACTCGGACGTCCCAAACCAACTCCGTCCAGCCCACTACTCTCCAGCGCATCCACCATCGCTCCCACGGTCCGGATCCCGCCCGTGATAAACGTCCGCATGCGCTTAGCGTGCGGTACGACGAGCTCCGCGAACTCGATGAAAAACGCCTCCCGCCGCCGCGTGCTCTCCTTCCGGTGGTGCCACCCGGGGCTCTCGTACGTGCCCCCGCTCAGCTCCACCGCGTCGATCCCGTGCGCCTCCAGCAGCGAGACCAGCTGCCCTGCTTCCTCCGTCGCGAACCCGCCGTCCTGGAACTCCACGCTGTTGATCTTGATCGCGAGGACGAAATTCGGTGTCGTTGAGCTGCGGATCCCGTCCGCGATCTCCGTTATCAGACGCGCTCGGTTTTCTAAACTCCCGCCGTAGGCATCCGTACGTAGATTCGTGGTAAGGGAGAGGAACTGCGCGAGCAAGTACCCGTGCGCGGCGTGCAGCTGGACGCCGTCGAAACCCGCCTTCTCCAGGTACGCTGCCGCGTGCACGAACGCCGCCTTTATCCTCGCAATCTCGTCCAGAGACGCCGCGTGCGGCTTGCCGTATTGGTAGAGCGCGCCGTAGCCTTTCGTCAGCTGCACGGCCGATGCTGAGACCGGGTTTTCTTGCAGCGCGAGCTCGGTTTGGCGGCCTGGGTGGTTGAGCTGCGCGAGGAAGATGGAGCCGCTGCGTTTACCGGCTAAGGCGAGGCGCTGGTAGCTTTCGAAGCGTGGGCCGGAGGGGACTTCGCTGGAGGCGAGGATCATGTTGCCTGGGGCCTCGAGGTGTGTTGGGTCGATTATTATGTTGCCCGTTATGATGGTGCCCCAGCCGCCGTCGCCCCAGTGCCCGTATAGCCTGCATAGTTGGGGTGTGGGGATCCCGCTCGCGTGGATGTCGTCTGGGTCCCAGGTCGCCATGCGCTCTGTCATGGCGACTTTCATGAACCGGTTGGGCACCACGACAGAAGAGAAGGGGAGGGATAGGGGCTCGCCTAGGGGTGAAGGGTCGACGTCCCGGCCCTCATAGCGTGTCGACGGCATAGTGATGGACCATATGAGCTTCGAAGAGAGATCAAGGGGTGATAGGCCGTCCAAGTCAGTCATGGATGCTGTTATTGCTGGTCAGGGGGATTCGCTTGTGGAACTCTAATATCAGATGGCTACGGCCTTTCATAGTATTCGTAACACGCAAAACAATATATTCTACTTAGGCAATTCTTATTTCTGAACACGAACTTAAGGAGTCGTGAAGGTTACATCTGGCTCTCGTGGTGCCAAGCATTGTAGTGCCGTCAACCCGGAACTGCCTGAATGCATTTGATGCAATGCTGCCCCCCCTTTTCGGCAGTAGGACGTTTGGGTCTGCGGCTCTGCTTTCTCAGGGAGATGTATGTACAGGCAGCCCCGACCTTTGATCATGTTCATAATATCATAATTCAACCTAGTCCCGTCGAAGCCGATGGGCATTAGTACTGAGACCAAGTAGACCGAGTGAGACGAAGTAGTGACACGGCCTCTAATACTGATGTCTCATCCTCCCTCGCAGTCTCGCCGCCGAGGAAATTGTGAGAGCTACATTTATGCAGATATTGGGGAGGAGCTCAGCCTTACCCTGGTGACAATCCAAAACACTACGTCAAGCGCGTTAGTACGTAAAGATGAGGTCTCCCGGGATACACGAGCCACCATAACGCGTCCAGCCAGCTGCGCGTACAACTGCGCGTATCCGTGCACCTGGGCAACCTGCCCCCCCACCGGCAAAACCTTGGAAACTGAAGGTTATATATCCCAATACGCAGCAGGATTTCTAACGGCGGGCCCTGGAGGGGGGGACGCCCCCCTCCCCGGCTCCCTGGATAAGTAAAAATCGGTAGTGGCCTGGTGAAAATCGGTAGTGGCCTGGTGGTTGGGCCCGGTGTGCCACATCGGTCCCCCCGACCACTGACCCAGCCCGGTTTTTCTGGGGAAGTTGCGCGTTCGAATGAGGCTGCGGCCCATTCCGACCCCTTCTCGTCTTTTTTTTTTTTTTTTTTTTTTTTTTTTTTTTTTTTTTTTTTTTTTTTTCAAATTTCAATAAATGCCTAGAGGGCCGGCCGGTCAATTAACTACCTACAGAGAAGAGACCTACCTAACATATTAGTTAGAGAGAGAGGTGCAGAAGGTAGTTGTTATTGCTTATAACACCGAGCCGTCGCTTTTGGCTTCACGTCGCAGACTTCAAATATTGTAGATAGGCTCCTGATCGAAAGCTTCGCAGATATTCGACCGCCGTGAAGTAGCATGTAGGTGCTTTATATGAATTGGTATTGATCAAGGGGAGACCGGCTTATTATCTCTAAGCTTAGGACTGCTTCCTTTTACGGCGTCAACAGTAGTTGCAATTGGTCCCCTTATTGTTGTACCTGCGGCAACCCCTATTTTATGACCATCAACTCCGTTCATACATATCTCTGGGCCTACCCTACCTACCTAGGGTACTTAACAATTTAGAATATACGAGCACTACATTAGTGTGATTACATTGCATCAGACGTATGCAATAAGATCACCATACATCAGACCTAAGACAACACAGCTACTTCTGATAGGTAGGTCGGTTCTGCAATCTCTAAGCACACCTTGATAGTTATCTGGATGCCCATAGGTCGGGCAATGCGGGGGACACTTCAAAAGCAATACGGGGAACGCATACAGCCGCGTTATATACGGATCTTCGCAAATACTTACCAGTCTCAATACCACATGGAACCTAGCCAATTGTCAGCTTCTGAGGCACATATGTGGTTGATGAAATGAGTAAGCCCCGCTTGCCGCCACCATGTGTAACTTGCGGGAGTTCATTATCACCAGATTTCATCATCGAACAAGCTCCAAAGAGTAGAAAGTCCACTATTCAAAATCGAAAGTGTCTTCCTACGAATTCTCTAGGCTTGACTTTTTCATCTTCGTGGCGCAAGAGCTCTCTCTGATCATGACCACCTTCCAGTTAAGTGCTATCGCCGTGATAGCAACAACAGTATTGCTTCTCTTCTACAGGTTAAGTAAAGTTGGACAACGGCCAAAGGGGTACCCCCCTGGGCCACCGACGTTGCCTTTGATAGGAAATCTCCATCAGATGCCAAAGACGAAAGCTCACCTGCAGTTTCAGAGATGGGCTGAAGAATACGGTCCAGTATACTCATTAATGTTGGGGACCAAAGTCATGATCGTTCTTTCATCCGATCAGGCGATCAAAGATCTGCTGGACAAGAGAAGCAACATCTACTCCTCAAGACCAGAAGTATATCTTGGAAAGATAGTCAGCGGGGACCAAAGGATGCTACTAATGGTATCGTGTTAACCCATACGCCCATAAGCCCGTGAGAGGGTAGAACCTAATTTGGAAAATAGGAGTACGGCGATAGATGGCGTGTCCCGCGCAAACTGGTACATAATAGCCTCAACATCAAGGCAGCACGGACATACGTTCCGTATCAAGATCTCGAGAACAAGGCCATGCTTCTTGCGTTCCTCGAGAGTCCTGATCACTTCGCTGACCACATCCGAAGATATGCAAATTCTCTGACAACGCAAATGCTATTTGGTTTCCGCACTGTCAGCATTGACGATCCAAAGCTTAAACGTCTCTTTCGTGTAGGTCTAATGGTCAATTCGCACCTGCGATTACAGCTTACTGGATTATAGGCATTCGCGGGCTTCAGCGATGTCATGGGATCGGAAACCGCCGCCTTGCTTGATGTTTTCCCTATCCTGAGATATCTCCCAGACGCTCTCCTGCCTATGAGGAAACATGCGAAGGAGTTGCACCGGGAGGAAGCCAACTTATTCGTGGGGCATTATCGGGATACTAAAAGGAAACTCCGAGAAGGAACAGCGAAGGCAAGCACTTAAGCAAAGAACCCCTTTCGACCTATGTGATAGGACGTCTGACTTTGCAGTAAAGCCATGTCTTTGCGTTGACCTCGTTCGAGCTCAAGATGAACAAGGTTTCTCTGACCTCACCGCCGCCTATGTCAGTGGGTCGCTGCTCGAAGCCGGCTCTGATACAACATCAGCCACTCTAATTGGCTTTGTTCAGGCCATGCTTATCTTCCCGGAGGTTGCTAGAAAGGCCCAAGCCGAACTCGATCGCGTCTGCGGGGACCGGCTCCCAGATCTAAACGACTTGCCCGATCTACCTTACATCCGCGGCTGTATGAAGGAGAGTATGAGGTGGATGCCAACTGTCATTCTCGGCGTTCCGCATGGCGTCATTTGTGATGATGAATACATGGGTTACAAGATTCCGAAAGGTGCTGGGGTGATGTGGAATGTTTGGTAAGTGAAAAGTAGTACAATTGAGTATATGAACGGGCTAATTTCTCTGGGTTTACAGGGCAGTCCACAACGATTGTAAACGGCACCCCGACCCTCGACGGTTCGACCCGAGTCGTTGGGCACACGATAATCAAACGTCGGTGGAAGCTGCGAATAATCCGGATGCGTCTAAACGGGATCATTTTCTGTTCGGCGCTGGCCGTCGTCTCTGTCAAGGCATGCATATTGCCGATCGGTCTCTCTTTCTAGCCATGTCGCGGCTCCTCTGGGCCTTCGACTTCGAAAGGGCTATTGACGAGAGTACCGGGAAGGAGATCATTCCCGATATGGAAAAACTAGTTCCAGATAACGGAATGTTTGTTCACCCCGAACCCTTCAAAGCGGACATTAAACCTAGGAGCGTATGGAAGGCCAAGCGGGTTCGGGAGGAGTGGAGTAAGATGACGGAGCTGCTTGATGTGGACATGCAGTGGAAAACGGTACCCGAGGGTCTAGTCTGGAAAGACTACGAGCCGATCGAGGCTTCGGTGAAGGCCTGATTACCGAACACCGACGGCTCCCATCCACACGGAGATAGTCAGATAGGAATTTGTTGGCTGGTTTCGCTGTTGGGATTTATTTATTGGACGAGTTCGTCTGTTAGATGGGTGGTTAATATGACCGTACATGTATGTCAGAAATGGGATGAATCCTGCAACTGCGAATAAGACGAAGTTTCAATCCAACGATAACAGAGCAAGTTAATGAACGCGCCAAGATCTTACTAAGGCAGGTGCCCAAGTGTGCAAAGTGTGCGGCCAGTCAAGGCAATGGGCGGCAATTCGCGGCCTTTCCGATCGTCTAGCAGTGGTATAAACTTTTCTGTGGACCGAAGAGCGGCCAAATTCCACACTGGAACCTCAGTTCGGTCTTTCCCTTTTTTATTTTAACCTGAAGTTCCAGCTTCAAAAAAATCCGACGATCAAACCGCGTCTCTGGAATACTCGTCTCTGCGACTTCGGACCAGTCTTTACCCAGTGTTTTTATCCCATCTTTGACTCATTATTGTTTTGAAGTACGGAATACGTAGGCCTTCATAGGCATTGTGCGGGGCCGAGACGCGGAATCCGGTATTAGTGATTCACCGTCATTTCGACATCGGGCAAGTCTTCCCACGTCAAATCAACAGCGTCATATTGTACGTGGATCCACTTCCCACATGATTTTCAGCCTCCGTGTGCAACCGAAATTTCCAACGATTTTGTAACGGAAATCCCACTCACAAGAATAAGATGGGTGTGTTGCGTAATGTCACCCGTAATCGCGTAAGGGTCTTTAAATTCAAGCACCTGACGCTACGATATGGACATGTCCCTGATAAGACACTATTAGCCTTTCTATAAACGGAGCGTCTATATTAGTTTTTCCATGCTCGTGGAAACCGTTCTGTGGGGAAGTGGTATCTGGAACTATCCATTAGCTTTATCGGCCAAGTCAAGCCGTGGCTAATTGGTTTGATGGAGATTCTGCAGAGTTTGCAATTCCTTTGTCTTATTGGACTAGTCGATCCTGTACCGACGTTCAATAACAATAACAGGGATCACACGCCCTATGCGGCTTGTCAATGATGAGTCCGGCTAACAGACTTTGATGACACGATACAATAGTAGGTACAACAAATGGACCCTCTTCTTCAAGATGAAAATCAGGAAGTAGTCCCCATTCTCCATTGGTCACTGACTCATATGTCCCCCATACCAACTTCTCAACACGGATGAAAGCTAGTGCTAGTTATTTATACTTTCTCCTACCGTACTTGGTCTCACACCCTCTCGGTCTCTTCTTCATTCATCCATCGACCTACAAGGACAATTGTTTGCTTGATCTACCAACAGCACCGGGTTTAATTTCTTGCCGTCGTATTCGTGCCTAGGTACTTAAATCGACTACTCGATTCGACCAGGGTCACGTTGTCTTATAGAAATGGCTCCTACTGCAGTTCCGTCGACCATCCATGATGGGGAACAAGATCTAGACCTCACTTCTTCTGCCATTGACCACAGGTTAACCGAGAACGACCAACCCGACGGAATCCCCAATGGCCAGCACGTCACCCCGGCGAACGGACAGGAGAACGGCGTATCTCAGCCAAACATCCACGAGCTGAACGCCTCCAAGATCACTTACACCTTTACCAAACAGCCTCGTGATGTCCCTCCTCCTGACGTCCACTCCATCGATGGATCAACGATCTGCACCGACCACATGATCACTGTAGCGTGGTCCGCCAAAGATGGCTGGCAGACACCGGAACTTAAACCTTATGGTCCCTTGACTCTTATGCCGACGGCTTCCGTTCTCCACTATGCTACAGAGTGTTTCGAAGGCCTGAAAGCGTATCGTGGTTTCGATGGGAAGCTACGCCTGTTTCGACCAGACTGCAATGCTGCCCGTTTTCTCATGTCTTCGGTGCGCATTAGCTTGCCATCTTTCCCACCTGCCGAAGTTGAAAAGTTGCTCTTGGCATTAATGGCTGTAGATGGCCCGAAATGGTTACCCCGTGACCGGCCCGGTAGTTTCATCTACTTACGCCCGACACTAATCGGAACCCAATCACAGCTCGGCGTGCAGGCACCGTCAGAAGCTCTTCTTTATATCATCGCCAGCTATATGCCAGTTATGGATTCAGCGCCCGGTGGCATGAAGCTCCACACCTCACCAGACGATATGGTACGTGCGTGGGTTGGCGGTTTCGGATACGCCAAAGTTGGTGCGAACTACGGCCCCTCTCTTCTAGCAACCCAAGAAGCTCGTGCTCGAGGTTATGGTCAAATTCTATGGCTCTATGGCCACGAAGGCTACTGCACGGAAGCCGGAGCGAGTAATTTCTTCGTCTTGTGGAAGACCAAGGAAGGAAAGAACCAGCTCATCACGGCCCCGTTAGATGACAGACTCATCCTAGATGGTGTCACCAGACGTAGCGTGTTGCAGCTTGCTCGCGAACGGTTGGGTGACGAGATTGAGGTCGTTGAGAGAAAATATACCATCCAAGAGGTAATGGAGGCCGACTCGGAGGGTAGGCTTCTCGAGGCATTTGCGGCTGGTACAGCGGTGAGTTTCCCATCCTATCTCTAAAACTAACTATAAATGGTAGGTGACATTGTAGACTGACCATATTTGTAGTTCTTCGTCTCCCCAGTCTCACTCATCCACCATCGCGAGCAAGACATTCAAATCCCCATGGGGAAGGCAGGCGAGGGCGGCCCCTACACGCTCAAGCTCAAGGGCTGGCTTCGAGATATCATGTACGGAAATGTAGATCACCCATGGGGTGTTGTCGTGCAAGAGGAGCACTAAATTGCCCCGTTTTCTGGTATGCAATTGTGGCTTTGCGGGGTCACACTCATCCGTCGCTCGCCGCATCTCGGGTTCCTTCACTATACAACGGTTGAGCATGTGGTACAGCTTGGCAGCGCTCTCGATTCTATTCTCAGGAATGTTATCGTCCGGACAATTTTAGATCCTATAACGTTTATTGGCTGCGGGCGTCATAAGCGCGAAAAGCAAGGGGCGGAGCTGAAGGTGGGGATTTCTTGGTACGATCACGATTTCGACCGTCATCACACCAAAACGACTTTAATATGGTCCACGACGAACGTATCAGCCAACATAGCCCTGCCGCTAGACTTCCCCCGGAAAGATTTCTTAAAATAAGATGCATAGCGGATCTTGGCCTTCGTCATTTTATTTTCTATCTGGTGTTTCAGCTTACGAGCCAACCCGCCGTGAGCGACGTCGCGTCGTAGACATTTAAAGCGCAATTGGCACGAGTATTTTCGGTTCGTTTTCGAAGCTTTATGACTAGAGCACCTATTCCTATGGCGGATATACTAGCGTTAGAAGGTCATACGGGCGTTGCATGGTTCGGACATAGTTGGTATCCAACTTCTTAGCTTGAGTTCTCGGGCGCAGGACGAAGACAGGCGGCAAATCGTGTCGCTATTTCTAGTAGATAGATTACACAGATCAAGTGGCCGTAAATAAAAGCATGTGACTAACCAGATGCACATTCCCATCCGAATAATTGGAGTATGACGGACGTCCTTGTTGTCGACGCAAGTAAAGCAGGCTATATCAGGTAGGTATTTTTAGCAGCTATAGACTTGACTATTCCCCTTACGTTGCATTGTAATCATCACTAACAGCTCCTGTGAATTCACTTTATAATACGCCCACCCAGCTAATCTCTAGAGTCGACCCCGTTCAGCCACAGGTAAGACATAATGCGTCCCTCTACCACAAAACGTGCCATACGAGCTCTCAAGAGAGCCTTAACACGCACCGCTCACACCATACCCATCCACCAACGCCAGTCACGATTTCCCCATCCATCATCACAGCATGTCTTCGGAAGGAATACACCCAACCCAGTTACCTCAGCGGTTCAGAAAAGAGTGCAGGATATTCCCTGCCTCCTTCTCAATCTTCTTGAGAAATTCCTAGAGCTCAATCAGTACATGGCCCCGGTCATAGTCTTCGACCTCCGGGACTGCCCCTCCGGACTCACCTCCTCGTACGTCATCATCTCCTCCACTGCCTCCTTGCTCGCCTTATCTAGATCCGCACCGAACGCCTCGATAGCTCCGGCGTGCGATGGAGATATTCCACTGGTTCCGCTAGTCACGTCCCCGGCGACGCTGCGGCGCGTCCCGTCTGCAAGTACGGAGCGGTCGGACCCGTTTCGCGACACCAGCATTTCTTCTCCTAGATCCTCGATCTCCGCCTGGGCGTCCGCCCACGACGCCCAGAGCCCCTCGAGCTCCGAGGTGACGGACTCGAGTTTCGCCTCGAAGGCGCTGAAGGCCTCGCGCAGGGAGACGGCTACCGTGCGCTCCCGTTCGTCGGAGCCGGTGGCGGTGTAGTCCACGGTTACGCCTTGAAGAGGCGAGATTAGCTTGTTGAAGTGGGACTCGAGGGCGCTGAGTTTTTGCCGGTTGCTGCGGATGCTGGATTCGCTTTGGGCGAGGAGCGAGGATTCGGTGGTGCTGAGCGCGGAGAGGGCGGCGCTGTGCAGGGTTGCGCGGAGGGTGGCGTAGCGTTCTGTTTATTTATGGCGTTAATCGGAATGGGGAGTGAGGTTTATTTATTAGGCGTATACGTAAGGAGAAATTCGTGGGTTGGGGTCATCTGTGGGGGGAATGCTTTTGGACTTACCGTCGAGCTCTGTGACCAGCGGATGGTCAGGCTCAGGAGATGGGCTGGGACGCTGGTGACGGCCGTGGAGGCGAGCTGGGGCTTCGTCCTCTTCATCGACTCTTGGTCTCTTGTATCTATCGAAGAGTGGAGCGATAGAATAGTGACCCTTTCTGTGTTTCTTTGGGGAGGGAGGGCGCGTGTCATTGTCTTCGTCGTCGTCGAGGAGTAGACGGTGCTTGAAGGTCTTTGGACGAACTGGCGAGTCGCTTCTCAATGGGCTTGAGGCCTTCTCGGAGCGTAGGCGTGCAAACATCTTGACCGCTTATTAAACTCGTAACTATTGACGAAGTGAGATATCGCAATAAAATCTAGCTTGATCACTTGATATTCGCTTTGACTTCTTCGTCTTCTAGATTGATAGCAATGAGAAAGATACGATCCCGTCAGCTTTGGCGGACATAAAATAATCAGAGTACATGAAAGTCAGAGTTGGCAGATGTGGTAAAATTCTTAATTGCGCCATGCTCAAAAATATCAGCTCGTTAGGTATAAAGTCAGCCCTGGAAGGAGTAGCCATATCGAGAGTAGGACGAGGAAAGAGCAGTTATCCAACTTTTTTGGGATATTACCTTTGTTCTTTCCCTTTTCCTAGTCTATACCATTAGGCTTCTATTTCATGGCGAATGTGAAGAGCCACCTTCACTCCATGTCTCATTTCTCATTTCACTTTGATCTACTCAACCACCTCTGCCCTGATCAGGATTGGTACTATTGCGCCAGCAGCCACCCAGACATCGCGATGGCCTATGACATTATACAGAGCCCGGATGAATCCCGAGTGTACCGTGAGCGATATGATGGTCTTATCCTCGTTGCTGAATATATCATCCAGGAGTGTCTTCACTCGATAAGCGATTTCACCCTCTGTCTCTCGATGATCCGGTTTCCATAGTTCGTCTGCCTCGGTAAGGGTGCGTTCAATCTTGTATTCGGGGTAATTGGTAGCAATCCAACTTCTCGTACTCCGGCGGTCGCAAGTGTGCTCTCCAAAACGTTCCCGCAAGTTCTCTTTCACAATAGGCTTGAACGGTCGATCGCGCGGGACAGCGAGCCCCGAGTAAGCGATTCTGGTCGTGTCAAGACACCTGGCAAGGGGACTCGTGTAATACCTCTGCGGCGCCGGAATTCCCGGATCCTCCAGAGAGTGTTCCCAAAAAGCATGTAATGCTAGTGCTTGTTGCATCCCTTTCTCTGTTAGGCGGGCGTCAGACCAATTTTTGCTGCCATCACCATCCAGCTTCGACCAATGAGACTGCATACCAAGTTAACAACCCAACACGCAAATAATATAAGGGGTGGATACACCAACATTCCATGCATCTCGCCCTACTTCAGCTTCTTTGACGTTATGGAACCCTTCGCCATGTCGGATAAGGAAAAATAATTTGTAGGAAACCTTGCCTCGTCCCTGCTCGTTGTGGTGGTCAAGATGGTGAACAAGCCGCCCCCATTGGGTTTTCTTGCCTTCTGGATCGAATATCGCGTCCGTTTCGTAGGCGCGGTCCACTAGACCTAATCCCGGTCGCGTCGTCTGTATTTGGATTAGGACATACCCAGTTTGAGGATTGACTAGAGACGCCTCAACTTACTGCTCGGAAATTTGGGCCGGTAATGTCCTTATCGTGGAGAAAGAGTCCAGACACCGCTTTGTATGCAAATGTCTTCATTGTCGCCATGTTGTTATTCTCCTCTCCGAGCCAAGATATCAAGAGGGAGAGTATGCTTAACAGGACTAGAATCGGCCAAAACATCTCAGAGACTGGGAACTAAATAGATAAGCCCCTCCAATTCCACACCGTAAGTCGAATCAGATCGTATTCACTAACTATCGTGACTAGCAAGTGTTTTACTGAGACATGACTATGTCTCCGATATCACGCCCTACATAACTAGTGGTTTTCATCTCGAATCAAACGCCGATCCAAGCGCTTGCTGATCGACTCTGCAGCTTTAGTTACACACGATGCTGTGCCACCGCCAAAACGTGATTGGCGCTGTTGAAGTTGTACAATCGAGGCCGCCAGACAAAACTGACTCGTTTGCCCGGAGTAAACCAATTGAACAAACAATGCCATTCATACAAACAAGCATCAACTTGAGAACAATGCGATTCTTGCCCTCTTGAAATGTGGTGCTTCAGCAGCTGCTTAACACTAGGGAAGAGTTGGATACAACTCAGTAAAGGAGGTCGACGGTCGAAGTATCCACAAGCTGAGCCCAAACTTGACAGAGAATCAATCGACTTCTCCTATTCAGATGTGCCTCTTCACGCCCAGAATTATAGCTCTAGAGCGAATCTTGAGGGTCACGATCGTCTTCCTGCAAAACCCCCCAAAACCATTCGACTGCTCAGGATTCTTCCGACAAAATCAAATGGCTTATTAGCATGTCATATTCGCCCTGTTGAATTAGACGGTCCCGAGACTCTTGACTACGATGCCCTTTCATATACGTGGGGACCCGCGACACGGGATGAGAGCGAGAACAAGAATAACATGAATGCCGAACCGAACCGAGTAATAATCTGTAACAACAGACAATTTTTGGTTAGAGAAAACCTGCTCAACTGTCTTACACAGCTTGAAAAGAATGGTTATTACTACCGGGATCTTTGGGTCGATGCAATTTGCATTAATCAGAAAAACGATACGGAGTGTAATGAACAAATCAGTATCATGGCGGATATTTACCGTTCGGCAAAGTGTGTCATTATCTGGCTTGGAGCAGCCGATAAGTTCACAAAGCCGGCGTGGGAGCTCATAGAGTACCTAAATCAGCTCCCGGAAGCAACTTGGTCCACGATGACTACTCGAGCATTTGACAACAAAATTATCGCTAACTCATTGGGATGTGGACCCTGTAGTGAACAGTGGAGGGCTTTTGCTTCGCTCTTCGGGAGAAGATGGTTTACTCGGGCGTGGGTTGTCCAAGAACTTGTGTTAGCTCGCCAGACTACTGTTCTATGCGGCGGCTACACCTTCAATTGGGATGCCATGGTTTCTGTCTCCGAATTCATGGCGAAGCAGGCGTCTGCAAATACATTTAAAGCAGATCTCTTTGGCGATATCGGTGCCAGCTCGCTTTCGTACAAGAACCCTGCAAAATTGAATGCGATCAAGAGAGATGTTCTCGACGGAAAGGGGGATATCCTACTTCGCAGTCTTATTAGGTGTCGCACTTATGAAGCATTTAAGGACTGCGATAAGGTGTATTCGCTCCTTGGACTTGCAAATTACCGAAGTTACGGCCGTCACAACTTATATCCCGACAAGGCACGTAGTGTCTCAGAGCTATACACTGAACTCGCCGAATATCTTCTTGAAATCTCAGACGACTTGCACCTGCTTGCTCATGCCGAGGGAGATGAGTTCAAGCTCCTGCCTGGTCTGCCAACATGGGTACCTGATTGGAGTATGAAGAAAGACCTCGGTCTCCGAATTACCGGCTACGCTAGGTACGAAGCTGCTGGCAAGCTACCGTGCTTCAAGGAGCTTCGGGGAGAAGGCATCCTAATACTACGTGGATTTGAGTTTGACACGATTAGTCGGATTGGCGAGACGAAAGAAGAGGTAAACCAAACTAAAGTTTGTACCGATTGGCTGGATCTACTTAACGAGGTTGAGCAAGAATTTCCGAATAGGGACTATAGAGATGCGTTCTGGCGGACTCTTCTCCTTGATACGGATCCGTCTCAATCGGTCCCAATCAAGCGACCCTGGCAAAATGCATTCAACCTCTGGATGAACCTCTGCGGGCATGAGCCTTCGGATGAGGAGAAGCATTTGGCCACCGAATTCGAGACTTCATTCACCCACTCCCTAAATATCCGCCTATTCAGGACAGCTGGTGGTCATCTGGGTTGCGGGACTTTATCTTGTAAGGAAGGAGACCTGATTTGGATCATCCAGGGCTCAAGGGTGCCATTGATCCTTCGGCCTACCGAGCAAGGTGACCCGATGACCTATAAACTGGTTGGTGGGACGTATCTCCATGGGTTTATGCAAGGTGAGGCGTTAGAAGGTAGGGAATTTAAGGAAGTGACTTTGATTTAGATAGCTATTTTTCTTGTGACATCACGGCATCATGATTTCAGGCATGTACGGATATAGGAGTCTTGCGTTTTGGATGGGATACCTGGAAGTCTCTTTAGAATTCGATGAGAATTTGGGTTTCTGGATCTATTATACCATTGACTACATGCTTTGTTATATATCATTTGGGCAAGGATAGTTAGTACTTCATGAATTTAATCATTTATTTCCTTGACCGATGTCGACATGGACGGGGAAATGGATAATAAGGGTTAAGGAAAATCGAGATGGTAGTCATTGCTACGATACACCAACATATCTCCCGTGGCGAATAAAACGGTAGATAAAACAAGAAATTGGTTCATTGACGTATATGTTGCCGTATACCGTTTCATTTCCACATATATACTTGGCAGACAATGCTTGCCACTGTAAGAATGAGCTGAGCTAGGACATCCAAGCTTTACTCCCCAGTATTATGTATCACTAACGCAACCTTCCTATAGATTTCGGGGGGATCCATGGCTTTTTCACTTATTCCCGGTGTTAGCTTCTAACTATAGATACAAGTTTGGGGCGAAAGGATACTTACAACATCAATCCACCTCGCCATCCACTTCTCCACCGTCGCCTTGGCTTCATCGACGAGACCGAGTTCTTCAAACGGTCATCGTCAGCTGTATATCCACCAACACAAGATGTGGCTTGAGTAAACATACCAAGAAGCAGCTGTACACCGCCGCGAATTCCCGATTCCAGCGCGGACGCGATCCACGCGTGCGTATAGGATGTCTGCTCACCCACGAATATCATCTAAAACCACGCTATCAGTCATCAATCACAAGTACCTATATCTACCCAGCCACCCCTCTTTCCAGACAAGTAATAAAAATCAAAGGATAAAAAGAAAAAGACAGAAAGAAGAATCCATACATTACTATAAGTCCTAAAATACTCCGGCAAATACAACTGATGCTGCCCGATCGTCGGGCTAGCCCAGCTGCCGCCCTCATACTCATCAAGCATCCAGCACCGACGATTGTACTTCCCCGTGTACTCTTCATAAGCCACTTCCCCGTGAATCTCGGCCATGGCGTCGACCATGTACTGCACGTGTTCCGCCTCGGACACGCTGACCCAGCGCGCGCCCCAGTCGCCCGATACGTAGGAGGCGAGGATCGTGGCGGGCCCGCTGCAGTTTAAGCAGTAGGAGGGGTAGCAGATGCTGCCGATGCCCGGGATGTCGGTGGAGGTTGAGCAACCTCCGAAGATGGGGTTGCGGAAGTGCTCCCAGAAGCGCGTTCGGTACTCGAGGGCGACTTTGCAGGCGGAGGTGAAGGGCATGTTTTGGATTGCGTGGGATATTGTTGGGGGGAGGTCTGGAGGCCGTGGTTTAGTCGGGGGATATAGGGGCAATGGCTAGGGATAAGGGGTGGTGAAAGTGAAGCAGAGGGGGAACTTACATGGCATTCTCATCTTCTTGACGATGGAGAAGGGGAGTGCAAAGACGGCGTAGTCGTACGAGGTGTTTTGGTAGACCGTGTCTGTGTAGTTGTCTCTCCATTGCAGGTTAACCCGCTGAGCATCGTCGAGCCATTCCACCCGCTCGATCTTCCGGTTCATGGTAGTTACGTTGTCTACCAGTGGGTGGAATGATGATGGTAGACGACTCAGCCCTGGATGTCATTGTGAGCTATTGTGAACAGTGAGTGGAACTTGGTACACTAACCTCCGTCGATGGTTTTCCACGTCGCAGCACCGAAATAGACGCCTTCATAAAGCTGCATGATGAGTCAGTGGAGGTCTTTTTCATGCAAGTAGCCAACTTACAGAATCCCAGAATGACGTTGCGCCACCGCTGAGGACATCAGTGTCGTTGAGACTCGCATTGAGGTGATTCACCATATACGCGAACTCGGACCTATTCAAAGTTAAGTTATTAAATAGATACTCACTTTCTCCTTTTTGATAGAGATATTACGGGGCTTGCGAGCTCAATAGAAACATGTCCCAAGTTTAAATTCCGCGAAAGGTCGAAAATGGAGAGTTCCAGGGGCAACTAAGTGTTTGAAAACTTACCAGACATCACCGCCGAGTCCACCAAGGCCATTGACTGCGAGTAAAGTCAGAATAGTTCTAGATTTTAGACGAGTACGTGGCAGCTATTTACCTAAAAAGTCTTTATGGGCTTTAAACATGTTGCCTGCAAGTTCGATCATGAAAGTGTCATTCGAAGTAATGGCACTAATCTTGTCTGACAATGCCTCGGTTGACGCCTCCATGGGATATGTGATCATCAGGGAAGAATTCGCACGGGTCTGGGCTACGGTTGGCGGTAATCCCGTGTCCAGCTTAATGCCATTGTAGTAATACAATCCATTAGAATTTGATTGAATCCATGGAATAAAATCGACGCTGAAATTCTTGTCATAGTTGTTGATTCGGTTCATTTCACTAGCTAGTTGGAAGACCTAGTTCTGATCAGTAAACAGGAAATAGGGGTCGGAGGAGGCCAGCCAATCATGGGTGTGGATGATTTCAGCCCTTGAGGAGCCGAGTGACTTACTAATTGATGATCCGTAATATTGTAAGTCTCGTTTGCATACTCAATTGTCTCCGGAAATCGCATGGGGCCCATTTCCTGATACGAGTAATCAAATGGTCCTCCGGACAGATACTCTGTATGTACCCTCCCACCCAGCCGTTGGCTAGCCTCGATGATTTTCACATTCGTCAGCCCGGCTTGTGTTAGAACCAGATAAGTCATCAATCCCGCCATGCCAGCGCCCGCAATGGCCACATCTTTCGACTTAGCCTCGTTAGCATCAATAGGGCCGATCTCCTTGTTCTTCAGCAGCTCGACCCCGTCGAACCACGGTCCCCAGGTGTCGATGCCGGTAGCATTCGTCATCTCAATACTATTAGCGCTCCGCCTCTTTAGTTTCCTTTTGCTTAGTTTCTGCGGCTCGCTGCGGCCTACTAGAATTCCTTGCTGGTCCCATGCTGAGATACATCCGTCAAATCTCACGTTATCCGGAAGGATCCAGACCAATCGAGATTCTCTGGACTCTGTACTACGGCCAACAGTATGATGAGCCTCATGGAGTCGCGTGTTCTCACAATGGCCGTAGGTATAAGTCACAACACCCTCGACTGGTTCTTTAAAAGAGACATGGATATTGGCAAGACGTGAACTCAGTTCTGAACGTGTCTCAAGCTTGACTGGTAAATAGGAGGCAGGAACAGGCACTACCTGGCTCGCCAGAGCAGCGAGGGTTAGCCAAAACATTGTTGGGGTTGGCAGCTGAGAGAGGTGAGGCTATAGAAGAAGTAAGAAAGGGCAGCTTAGATTGACTATCTGGTCATTATATATTCCCCCGGATCTTACTCCCGACAGCCATGTCATACCGACATGCAGCTGTTGACCCTCCTCGCCCTACTGGTAGGCGGTATCGCATGTTCACCGACCCGCAAACGGAGCCCTTCCTATGTCATTTACTCGTGGTTATGTAACAGGTAGATAGAGAATAGGGCGCATACTAGATTTCGATATGAAGAACATCCCCAGTCTTGCACAGACTGAGTGATGCTGATAGGATTAGATCACAGTAGTATCTCCAGAGATAGTTACCGGAAGCGGTAGGTGCCTACGATAGTCAAAGATAACGACTATAAAGAGAATGTCTAACAGTCTTCGGAGACACTTCCCGAGCAAGATGGGGGCAACCCGAAAAGCCTGCGTAATCCGCCTGGTTGACCGCTTCGATGGCTTGCCGTCGAAGGACGTTGTGCCTTAGATAACCCCGTAAGTTCGTTTAACTAGGTAGTTGAGGGTTCCGACTAGTCGGGTCAGGCTGCGCCCTTGGCGGGGATTCTTATCTGCCTGTATTCTCGTAAGCATGCGCCCTGCGCGTGGATTTCTAACTGTGACTCTATAGGTAACTTGATCGGCTGCTCGTTGTAACGGTATCCAATCGGCTTGCTTCAATGCATGCGACCGGAGAATAGTAAGAACGTACTACATATGTAAGTTATGAGGAGTCGGGTGTGGCCGTGAACCTTTGAAGGTTATGTGACTTTGAAACAAGCATTGGATCAGATAACAGAGCGATAACGACGTTATCCAAAGATACATGTAGCCCCAGTCTATGCGTCTTTTATCGCTGTTTATCTGCTAATGCTATAATGTTAATAATATACTGATCAAATGGATAGTTGCTTATCCTAACAACCTTTCTTCTCACTTGATACCCAGCTTCTCGAATGGCTTAAATCACATTGTAGCTGATATAATATGAGTGAGAGATCTTGGTGGCTTGATGACCTGCATCCGGACAATCCGGTCGTCGTTTCAGAGCACTGACGCCACTGACTCATACTCGCGATCGTCCTAATTTCGGATTTAAAATGAGAGTCTTGTGTATCGTGTCTTTTCGATCAATGTTCGTAGAGGATAATAAGCTGGCAATACACTACCCTTGTCCTCGGAGACTGGCAAAGGGCGCAAATATGCAGTGGGCAATGTTCCCTTCATTCTTGGAGTCTTTAGCTACAGACACGGCGTTCACCTTGCGGACTGCCGTTCATCATGATACCATAATCTCACCGAAAACCGCGAGGCTGCGAACTTGAGCCTCTTCTATAGGAAGTTAGAGTAGCATCGAGTTATGGCGCAACCGATCGAAAAAGTGCCGTGAATGGCGAAGTGCATGCGCATCCGGAATATGGCAGACCGGAGAGCCTCAGAACCGCACGTATATACTTACCTCTAGGTACCTAAATCAGCCAGCGCACTGCGGGGGAGCTCTCATGCCACGCATTGTCGAATTATCGAGGGAACTCCTACTCCAAGTTCTTTTCCAAGCCTCTTGTGGGTGGTAAACTCATGGAGGCTATGTTTTTTATCAGTTTTAGTTGCGGAAAATTCTGGAGATTAGGTTGACGGCATTGAAAGAATACATTAATGTAGTTGTCTGAATATCTGGATATGGAAAATGCAATTTTGTGTCTCATGCTTTCATTTTCTCAGCACCATGGCAGAGGCGCTTACAATAATCGGTGGCCTAGCGGCGATCATGCAGCTAAGCGGTTCGCTGGTAAGATTGACGAAGGATCTCGTCGTGTGCGTGCGTACTATACGTTCTGCGCCAAAGGAGATTAAAGGATTTATACTTGAAACTCGGATCTTTACCGCTCAATTATATTATTTTCATGATCTAACCAAGGAATCGGCGGATTACTTGGACGATAAATCTAAAGCTAAAAGAGCCGACTTGATTCAGAAAATCGCAAGACAATGCAGATTCGTGAGAAGGGGCTTCGCGCGTCTTGTGAGGCTCTTCATCGAGATTAAGGGTCCTGGTACACCATATAATACTCTCTTGGCTCGAATATTATGGCTCTGGAGGAAACCGGACGTACCAGAACTGCGGCTGAGTATCCAGAGTGCAACAGCCAATGTCACATTAATGTGTACTCTGTTCATGTTCGAGGAGACGAGAAGAAAGAATGAGAATGACGGAAGACTGTATGTTCAATGGTATACGAGTTGATATTTCACTGCTGATTCTATTAGTGAGAGGCTTCAAAAGCAGCTCCAAGACTGGATATCGACGGCAAGAGAGCTAAGACACGAGTTGGCCGAGCACCAGAGGCGTAAACAACTATCAGACAGAGTCCTAGAAACGGCGCCGGACAAATCATATAATATAGTTACGGAGGATAGTCGTGAGTTGGAGCAATACGTTGTCGATGCGATCAGATCGCATACTCGAAAGGCAGCAATTCCTAGGGGTCTACGATCTTCACGTCGGGAGCCCCCAGGTCGGATGGGACGAAAAACTGGGCCGGCACCATTCTCAGGAGGACCCAGAACAAACGAAACTGAGGCAGACGCTCTTGAAATTATTGGCCAGAACCGGCAACAAACATCTAATCAGAATCCAGAGGAAATCATTGGCCAGCATAGTTCTCATGCTCTTCATACCGAGAGAGTCTCGAGTGGTGTCATTGCCCTCAGTGTGCCCTCGGAGCGAAGTCCATCGAGAGCCCGAGAAGCTAAGCCGCCATCGCCGATACCTCTGGAGGAATTTCACGAACGAACATTCGGCAGCAGGGTGAGAGATGAAGGTAATGGCGTATACATGGAAGTTGGCGAATGGCCAGCAGAAGTGCATGACCCTGATGCTGACCCCGCCAAAATCATCAATAATGGTGTTATCGAGCCGCCGCCACAAGCAACTAGCAAGTTCGACATCGAAGAGCGACGGAAGGAAAGTGTTCATGAACTGAGCCCTGAAGATGAAGGGCCACGCGAAGAAATTCCCCACGATGATTTTCAGATACCTGACTCAAAGATCCCACGGTCGGTGGAGGGGCAACCGGAACGAGAGGAACCATCAATAGCCCCAAAGAGATCTTCGGCAACTGAAGTAGACGGTTCACACAACAGCCACGAAAGTTCGGGTGAAGAAAGCCCTGGCCCGTATAAGGCACTGCCGCCTTTCGGGGGACCAAGGTCAAGAAGGCGACCACGACGACCACGGCCACAATCGCCAATAGGATAGAGATTCAATGTTGACAGGGTTGGTTTTCTGAGACATCTATGGCGTTTGTTAGTTCGTAAGGTACCTCTTAATGTTTCCATGCTTTAATTCAAAGGCAACCGGGGCTTTTCAACACAGGGGAGAATAAGCGGCCCTGCTTTTGAAACTGATTTGTAAAGATAGTCTAGGTGGTCTGATCTGTGATATAGGAAGAATGAATCCTCGGGAGAATCAAAATTGGAAGTAGAGGCGTGAGGATAAAATAGGATTACCTAATTGATTGTAGGTACTTCTGAGTTGTCCACGTAGCTACGGCTAGTATGGGTACTAGATGGAGTAAGCGGGTCCCTGTTTAAGGTTTAAGATTGGCTAGCTTGGCTAGCTTGCCAGTTCGTTGACGTCCATGGGTCCGGGCTGCCCCTGACTACCGGAAAAAAAGGACAAAAATGTTTGGTTCCATTTGAGGACAAGACAAAACTTAAAAACAAATCTGGGCCAAAAGAGAGATGGACGGAACTTGGAACTCTTGTGATTCCTCGACCCTTGACTGACCCTTGATTTCAAATTCAAGTGACGAGCATTAACTTGCCCGTTGTCCACTCCTTAAAATTGGTATTTAAATCAATTCGAAGATGTCGTCTCGATATTCTTTACGCGCAACTCCTAGGTATGTTCGAATTTCCCTACGACGCTAGTCATTTTTATTTATGCTGTACTGTGGGAAACAAGTCACGTTGATTCGCGACGAGATCAGGTGTTGGGGGCGGTCTGCTTTCCAACATGTTACACAACCGCGACCTTAAAGATAAATTTCTCTAATTCCGACGATGGACTTGCAGGAAAAAGGAGCTATTCGATGGTATGGTCGAAACTCCCGGCCGCCGTTCGACGCGACGCAAATCTCAATTCCCCCCTATTGACGCCGCGTCCGACGACGGTGATTCGAGCTCTGCTGCAGAAACAACAAGATCTACCAGATCTAGATCTGTGCGACGTCGGGGTGTCGGCAAATTCGTCGAGAACATAGATGACTCGGATACTGCGCCAAAAGAGGAGGAATTCAGCCCTGTCCCCAAGGAAAAGTTGGCGGCCGTACTCAATGGCGAGGTTAACGATACCCCTTCGGAGCCAAAACAAAATGGTCATTCGAACGGACACGCGAGCGAAAAAACGAACGGACATACCAATGGGCACACGAAAGAGAAGGTCATTGATGGTTGGAAGCCTGGCATGGACCCCAAGATCGACTACTCGGGTGTCTTCGAGTTCGGAGGCAGCTTGGGCGCTCTTGCGCTCATGATTGGCTTTCCTACGCTCATGTACTATATGTGGATTGGTGCTACTTATTACGATGGCAAACTGCCCTTACCAGCGGAAGGCGAATCTCTTACTGAGTTCGGCCAGCGTATGTGGACTCTGATCTGCACCGGCGCATTCCCTCATCTGCGAGCATGGAAGATCTACTGGGTATACATCATTTTCGAGGCAGCCTGCTATTGTCTGTTGCCTGGTGTTTGGGGTTACGGAAAACCTCTCCCTCACGAGGGAGGGAAGCAGCTCCGGTACTACTGCTCGGCCTACGTGAGCTTCTATTTCACTATCGCCGTCATGGCTGTGCTGCACTTTACCGGCCTGTTTAAGATCTATACCTTTCTCGACGAGTTTGGGCCTCTCATGTCCGTCGCAATCATCTCCGGCTTTTTAGTTGCATTTGTTGCATACTTTTCGGCAATTATTCGCGGCAAACAGCACCGAATGACGGGTTACCCAATCTACGACTTCTTTATGGGAGCTGAGTTGAACCCACGTATGTTCGGCATTCTTGACTTCAAGATGTTCTACGAGGTTCGCGTCCCTTGGTACATCCTTTTCGGACTCACTTCTGCGGCCGCGGCTCGCCAATATGAAAAATACGGCTACGTTTCGGGCGAGGTCATGTTTCTGGTTATGGCTCACTTTCTCTATGCCAACGCCTGCTCTAAGGGCGAGCAGCTCATTATTACTACTTGGGACATGTACTATGAGAAATGGGGTTTCATGCTGATTTTCTGGAACATGGCTGGTGTCCCTCTCTCGTACTGCCATTGCACCCTCTACCTCGCAAACCATGACCCGTCGGAGTATGCTTGGAACAAGTACGCCTTGGCAGCCTTATTTGTTGCTTACGTGGCCGTATACGTTATTTGGGACCAAGCCAATGGACAGAAGAACGCCTTCCGATCCATGGAGCGCGGCACCCTTGTGAAGCGTAATACCTTCCCGTCTCTCCCATGGACTTATCTCAAGAACCCGAAGACCATCGACACTCAGACTGGCGATAAGCTTTTGGTTGATGGCTGGTACGGATATGCTCGCAAGTTGCATTACACTTGCGATGCATTCTTTGCCATCTGCTGGGGCCTCATCACGGGCTTCAAGAGCCCCTTTCCCTGGTTCTACCCCGTTTTCTTCTGCTGCATGATCACACATCGCGCCATGCGAGATATCGAGCGCTGTAAGAACAAGTACGGCGAAGCATGGAAGGAGTACGAGAGACAGGTCCCATACCTTTTCATCCCGGTAAGTCGCCACCCCTGGATCTTTATTATCTTGGATATAGCTGACAAATCTAAAGTATGTTATTTAACCATGAGTATGACATTTACCATGCATGGATACGTCATGTTCTACGCATTGGATTCTGCTCGTAGACTTTGAAACACCTCGAAGCACCAAAGCATATGCTAGCTTGTAGCCACTAGCAGCTTTCTTTGTACATATTTCCCAGATTGCTTACGCCTTATTTAATATTAAGGCTGCAAGGCGACAGCATTTGGATGATAATGCTGGAGAAAACGAGCCGAAACGTAATTGATGTCCAATAACAGTCCTAATACAATCTAATTATAAATCATATGAACCATACTTTGCAACTAATAGTTGAGTTCAAAGTCCTACCATAATGTTTGAATATGAGTTGTATCTTAAAGCTGCAGAATAACGAATCTCTGCTAGATAAGGCGTTTATATGACGGTGAAACCCGCGCCCTTGAGCGGCACGCATGATCATTTCGTTCAATTATTGGAATGCCATGCTATATCCATCTATCATCGTTATCATGTTCATATTTAGCCGCCTATAGGTATGTCCTACCTAGGCTCACTTGAATGTAGCACCACAAGTTATCCACCAACCTCACCTAGAACAAGCACTCCCGAATCCTCCCCGTCCCCCCCAATTCATACTCAACCCACCTCCCGACGCCTCTCCTCCCCGCAACCAGAACAGCGCCCGGGTTCATGACATGGCACCCTTCATACGTAACGCAGAACGGCGGCGCCGTCGGATCCGCCAGCACCATCGCCGTCGGTAGCGGATACAAATGCAGCGCGCCCGCATGATCCCAATGCACCGGCCTAATCGCGTGGCGGAAGGGACACAAGTACCCCTGATCCAGCACAGTCTTAACCAGCTTCCGCGCCGACCGCACGTCGTGCGGGATCTCGGGGTTGGCCTTGCTCTGCTTCAGGGTCGGCGCGGAGTCCACGTCCATGGCATCCGTGCTGTCGAGCGCGTTTGCCATGTCTATATCATCATCCAGATCCTCATTATCACCCCCGCCTCCACCTTTGTGTGCCGCGGGTGACTCGTTCTCCTGGTTCTCTTCGGGATCCGACCGTGAGGACTTGAGACGCACCGCCGTGCGCCGCAAGCGCGCAGACATGTCGTCGCGGAAGAGCACGATCTCGTGGTTCGGGCCGAAGACGGATAGACGTGCTGGATTCGTCGTCCATACGGCTTCGCCGGGACACTTCCTCTCCCCTCCCAACTCCGCGTTCGCGCTGGCGAAGGCGCGGCGCACGCGGCTTGTAAACAGATCCGGGACGCCTTTCCGGGGCAGCGGAACCGCGGCTCCGCCGCCGAACGACGAGGCCCAGCCGTCGTTGTCGCCGGGCACGAACACGAAAGTGGAGGATTGCAGGAGCGTGGGGAAGTCGGAGAGCACGGATGCCAGCGCGTCGAAGTACTCCTTGTATTCCACGGACCCCCCGCTGGCGCCGCCGCCGGACATTACGGCGTACTGTGTGAAGTTGCCCATCAGCACAAACGTCATGGGCGTGCTGCCCTCGGGCTCCGTCGAGTAGATGGTGAGGATCTTGCGCAGAGCTTGTAGAGCGCGGGGCTGGTCTAGGTTAAGCTCGCCGAGGATGATGATGCGCGTGCAGAGAGGCGGGTCGGGGTCGGGATCGGCTTGGGATGATTGCATCTGCCGTGCTCGCCGGAGGATGCGCTGCTCGAGCTTCCGCATCTTCGAGCCCATGGCGCGCTCGCTGCCCACGCCTAGGAAGTCGATCCAGCCGAACCCGCCGCCTATGGTGTGGTCGTCTAGACCGCTGACGCCGAGGGTCACTTTGCGCTTCTCGCAGGGGGGCTGCCCGAGAAAGAACCCCTGGAAGCGGCCGCCGATTATACCGCCTACGCCGTTGCTGCCGCCGAGACCTTTGCCTGTTGATTCCTCCTCTTCCTCGTACACGCCGTCGACTAGGACAATCATCCCCGGTGTGAACCAGGCCGAGTCCTCGGGTATTGCTACGGCGTGAGATAGATCTAGCGCGATTGTTCCGGTCAAGTCGCTGATTGCCAGACTGCCCGTTGGCAGGACGGATAGTAAGCCGAGGAGCATATGATGGCTGCCATGCCGGCCTAACAGGTTCGCTATAGGCGTGATCTTATAGGTTTGCTGGGAGGTTAGGTTAGAGGAGGCGGATCGTTTCAGGGTTGGGGCTGCTTTTGTGGTTGCTACTGTCGAGCTCTGGAAGGATTCGTTTCGGAGGAGCCTTTGGTGGATGACGTTGTATCTATTTCGGAATAGAGTCGTTTTGTGAGATGCTGCTGGCATGAGAGATGGCTTGGAGGGGTCCCTTGGATTATGGTAAGTCTTGTTACTTAGAGAATGGTAGGAGTGATGCCTACCTTTCGAAGTGCTTCTTCGAGACGTTGTATAGCATGCGCGGCTGGTCGTACGCACTAACAACCTTCAACCACTTTCTTGGATGACTTAAACCCTCGTCGTCAGGCTCCTCCTCCTCAACTCCAAGCCCTGACATGCCGAAACTCGTTGCGGAATCATCACGCGTGAGAGATTTTGTCGGTCTCAATCCCAATCTTGTGTTCGTCAAATCGGCTTCTTGACTGGGATCTAGAACCAGACTGTTCTGTCGATTTAGTTCACGTCCAGTTACTATTCTGCCACCACTCATATTTCCCTCCAGCGTCTTGAGGATATCTTTTAGCTCATTGCTATTACCATCCACTATTACGCCTCCATTTCGATTCTTCCAACTCTTGGCTACTTCCTCTAAGACCTTCTCGGCCAACCCTTCTTCGCGCCATCCCGAACCGCAATGTCGACCGATGAAGGTCGCCAATTCTTGTAGAGCGGATGAGGTGAGGGTTAAGCTATGCTTCTTAGTAAAAGTACGGAACGCTAGCGGTCTTAATGTCGCCGGCGGAAGAAGAATCGGCAGGATAGTCGCCTTGGTTGGCGGTGCGATGGCGAAAGGCTTGAGGGTGTGGGCAGGCGTTCCAAAGGCCGGTGAGGAAGAAGGAATTGGGTTCGCTGGGGCGGGCGTTTTTGGCGCGAATATTGACGCGTTCACGGATTTATTCTTTTGCATTTTGAATCCTTTCGATCTGGACAATTTCTCATTTTACGGCCTTCGACATTTGGTCTTTGTAGCTAGGTAGCAATTGATAATTCAAATGGGTCTTGGATCGAAGACGCGTCTGACGCGTTTCACGCGTTAATGAGTGACAAGGATCTTTGATGGGTGTAAGTGGGGGTAAAGCCCCACATAAAACAACAGGCGGGACCGGATTATGTAATAGGACATGAAGTGAGCAGGTGAATTCGACGTTCGAAGTCATTCCTGGACTTTTTCTTGATATACCAACTAAATCCTTGATACCTATTATTTCTCGTTATGAAATATCCTGGTATAACTTTTGTGGCAATATCAATTATATTGGCATGATTTGCTGCCATAAACTGACTCGTCGATGGCAGTGATGGATACCTTACCTACCTGGATCCTGACACGGGTGCATCAGACTGAAAGAGATGAGATGTAGATAAAACAGAGCTCCTAGCTCCCACGATTCACGTATAAGATGCAATATAATCTCTCTATCTGCAGAGAGATACAATATTTCTAAACTGTTGTCCAGTTATGAGTACTTCATTATCCAGATTTCCAAGACTATCATTGGGTAGGTACTTCCAATGGTGTACGCCAATTACCTAGGTAGTCACTGAAGGTATTGTCGATGATACCGTCGCTAAGTGTGCAAAGCTTACCTAGGTGTAATATACATACTTCTTTGGCGGAGCTAAATCACCTAGAACACGAATTGTAAATCCAGTACCCTAGCTATAATCTTGCTAACGACCATAATAAATCACCAGTTCTACCATCTGACAGGTAGAATGAGAAGCATCGGATCTGTGTTTAACGTGCGAAGTCTTCAACGTGCGAAGTCTTCAATGTGCGAAGTCAACTGAGTGTTAATCCTAAGTCCAGTCACGTCTTAGATTATACTGTAGTAACTGCCATACTTGAGTGAATGCTACAGCATCTACTGGCCAAAGCTGCCACAGTTGGCCAGGTGGTTTGTTCACTGCATTCAAAATGAATACTTCTTACAATCCACTCACCTTCTTTCTCTTTCCCGTCTGCATCATCACCGACAATAACGACAACTCAATCGCCACTTCACAATGGCGCAGTCCTCCGACAGCACGCCTACCGGCCTGGTTGGCGACAATCTAGTTGCTGGCGGTGCCCCTGAAACCGAACAGCAACACACTCACGGACCCGAATCCCCTTCCAAGCAGCACACAGGCGCCGACCATGCTGGAGAACAGCAGCCCGCAACGTCATCGGCTCTTGATCAAGCTGTTTTTCATGGCTTGCCTTTCCGCCCGAGACCTTCCCCAGGCAACGATGTTCTTTATATCGTTAGGACCATTCGTGTCCTAAAGATTGAGGTGCAAAGACTGCGTACCCTTCTTCAAGACCTGGAGATCAAGCATGGAATATTGGAGAGGATCGATCGCGCGGGTGTCAACTTAGACATGGACTTCTTCATAGGTAGAATGGCGAGCCTATTTGAGGAAGTGCTATTTTCACTATCTTTCGTGGATACTACCTGGCAAGAGTTGGCGGTGGTGCTTCGACGCGTCCCGTGGTTCCATCTTCGCTCCGCCCTCAATCACCACTGGCACAGCTCCGACGATCTTGACGTCCAACATCACCTTGGTAAGTCAAACTATTTCGGCGAGTTTAATGTATAGATAGGTATGCAGACTAACACTTACCAAGTGAACCCCTGATTTCCTTTCCAGTTCCGTTTCATCACCATTCACACCATACGTGAGTCAACCTATTGCGACTATTCATAACCTCGGTTTATCGTGTCCCTATTTCGGTGTTCTCGAAGGCAAAGGGGGAAACGAAGTCTAATCCGACTGCAATAGGATGATGAGATGGTTATGAATGACGTTTCTAAGGCATAGTTGTTTTCAGAGAGCATTGCGAAGCCCTTACACGTGTTCCTACTAGTTCCTAGATTAGGTGGACAATTTCATTGCTTTCCCCAATACTAGAATCTTTTGAGGTGTGTAGAATGTGAATGCTGCGAGTAAAGTTCCATTGGAAACATGAAGCATTGCCAGCCAGGTATAGCCAATCAGACGGCAGGAAATTATAAGGGTATTACGTCAGTGGGAATACAACCCAGCAAAGCTTCATCGCAAAAGTTCTCCAACCCAATTGAAAGATGCGATTCTACACGCCTTAAAGAAGCAACCCGTTTATAGCTTCAAAATGCTATTATCACGAGCTCGGATAGTGCCGACATATAGGACGCTATTATCGCATCGATGTGTCTCAACATTGAGCACCAATCCCCATATAGTCAGTACCTAGCTCCCTAATCCGCAAATCAAGCTATGCCTCGTTACTGACAGCAATCGTTCTTCAAAGAAAGTTTTCCCCAACGCCGCAACGAACAACGCGCATCTTCTCACATACCTCGATACCGACCCGCCAAGCCGTAGACTAGCCATTGGCTCCACGACAGCTCTTCCGCCAACGCCGCAGTCCTTCTCCGAAAACCGCGAATTCCTATCCATTTTATTAGACGTCCTCCACGCTCATGCCGCACAGGACCCGGACCTCAAAGCTCAAGCGCAGGCTTTTGCCGGGCCTGGCGGTGCGACGCTAGGCTCAGGCGGCGCATTCTTCCCCCAACAGCAAAAGCGGCGGGGTACGAAAGGGACCGCGGCCGGCTTAGGTGGAGGGGGTGGTGCTGGCGGCGGCGGCGGTGGAGGAGCAAGCGCCCAAGGAGGTGCCGGGGGTGCGGGAGTGGGAGGACACATCCATCTCAGCGACCTGAGGAACCCGCCCGACTACGGAAGAATCGCGTGGCCGGAAGATATCCTCGGCAGCATCGAGGTCGACGGATCTGGAAAAATCGTGGGAGAGTTCCAACCTAGCGGGACTTACCGTATAGTCACCAATGAAGGAATGTGAGTTATCCATCGGGAATCCCCATTTGATCGACCCTGTTGGCTTTGGCTAATTTTGTGTTCGAAATACCTAGTTTGGGCCTCAGTGACTTTCTCAGGACGAAGCTTGTTGAAAGGCTGAAAGAGGAGGAGAAGAAAGAGCGGCGCTAATGACGCCATACCGGACGGAGATAGGCTTTGAAAAGTTGCGAGACTCGTTTGAAGTCCGTGACAAAGGCATAGGCTACCTACGTGATATGATGATGGCACATTTCCCCCAATATGTATGTGTATCACTATGTGTAATACTATAGGGAAATATTAAATTCGCCTTTCGTAACCTAGAATTTTCTGCCTTTCTATTGTTAACCTTACGAGAGAGGCTTTAGACCGTCTACGCTATTGTCAATCATCATCAAACTGCGGCGCGAATTGGTAGTAATATTAGCTTAACCATTAACTTCAATGTATTACATATGTATGTAGTTACGGAGCGAAATGACGTAGCTTGCAAAGTGATTGAATCTAATTTGACTATACTTAGAAACCTATAGGGTGATAACTTTGTATGGACTGACTAGGTAGATTGTCCGATTAAACTTATACGCCGGATGAATAAGATGATGTCAACCTGTTGTGCTACCAACATGTGCAATTTTGTTTTTGATAGATCTGTAATACTTAAGGGCGATTTACAGGGAAGGTATGAAGGCATGAAGGCACATAAATGGCCTCATTGTCTCGGAGACACGTATCACAATTCGTAATATATGACTCTTTGCCTCGACGGTAACTGCCAATTAGGTAAGCATACATGACGACGTATGCCTATCGCCCTTTCTGTATTTTCTTCTAACCATAAAGAGATTTGTGATACTCTCTCAGGCTGGGACAGCAGGAGCGAGCTGCATGTGTCATTCGGCCGTGACATGTGAGCTTCGTTCTAGACTCTCGAGTAATAACTGCCTGAGACAACAAGCCTCGGATAAGACGGGCTATTTTCTTTTCCTCTCTTTCGGTCCGCACACGTTGCCGAATTTATTTTCCTCCCTTCTGTTTCACCAGCTTTTGACCATAATCAGTTCAGTCTCTTCTCTTCATAGGCGTGGGCTAGACGATATTGCGTTCAACGTAAGCCCATTCATACTTATTCATACCAATTTCTAGTAGTACAGAATTGTTAATGTAAATTAGGCAGAGAAGCTTTAGCTATTAGGCTATCAATATCAGCCCTGAGACGGAGCTTAGAGCCTCAAAGCTAAGACTCACGTCATATAAGTTCCTTTTGGAACCTGATTCAAGTTCCTCGAATTGAACGAGGAAGCACAGACCAAATTTTCGAGTCTAAAGTAGTGAGTACGCACAATACTGCTTAAAATCTTATACAAAACTGGGTACTTAGTACAGAAATCCTACCCAGACAGCTAGAGTTAGCGGCTGCACTAAGCACACTGCATTTGGCGCCAAGATCCAACAGTTGCTGCCAAGCGTGCATCGCTACAGTGCTCTACCACCTATCCTCCACTCCCCGTACCCTGTCTGCTCTACCCCGGCCCCGGTTCCTAATCGAGAGCCCCTCGTTGTTGAACGTTACTCCATGACGGCAATCTCATCACCCTCGCCATCATTCAGAAACCGCTAGCGATAGCTTCCAACGAGATGGCTTCCCGAGCGTTCGATGAGGAGGAACTCTCCATGTCCCTGTCTCCTTCCTTAATCCGACAGAAAAATAATGGCGCTCGAGTACCCGAGATAAATGTTACACGCCCAACCGCCGAGGGCTCGAACGGAAGAGCTCGAGCTGCTAGCATGATTGACCAGACGTCGCAGAACCGAGAAAAATCCAAAATCGACCAGCGAATCGGCGCCTACAACATAATCAAGACTCTAGGCGAAGGTTCGTTCGGCAAGGTCAAGCTAGCTGTTCATAGGTCGACTGGCCAGAAAGTCGCCCTCAAGATCATAGCGCGTAAGAAGCTGATTAGCAGGGATATGGTTGGTCGCGTTGAGCGAGAAATCGAATATCTACAACTCCTCCGACATCCCCATATCATTAAACTGTAAGTTTTGGTTGCTATCCGAGGCGTCGGACATCACCAATTTTAGGAGTGGCCATGTACTGACCGGTGCCCGACAGCTACACTGTAATTAAGACGCCGGCCGAGATTATCATGGTTCTGGAGTATGCTGGTGGGGAGTTGTTCGACTATATCGTTAAGCACGGTCGACTACCCGAAGACCAAGCTCGAAAATTCTTCCAGCAGATGATATGCGCCGTCGAGTACTGCCATAGGCACAAGGTGGTGCATCGAGATCTGAAACCCGAGAATCTTCTGCTCGACGATAACCTCAATGTAAAGATTGCCGATTTTGGACTGAGCAATATCATGACGGACGGAAACTTCCTCAAGACCAGTTGTGGTAGCCCTAACTATGCCGCACCGGAAGTCATTAGTGGAAAGCTGTACGCAGGGCCAGAAGTCGACGTGTGGAGTTGTGGTGTCATATTATATGTGTTGCTGGTTGGCAGACTTCCTTTTGATGACGACCATATCCCGAGTTTATTTTCGAAAATCCAGCGCGGTGTATTCACTGTTCCTCACTGGGTCCCCTCCGATGCAGCGAATCTCATCCGCAAAATGCTGCAGACTAACCCTGTACAACGTATTACCATTGATGAGATCAGGCAAGACCCATGGTTCTTGAAGGACCTCCCGGCATACCTTGCCCCGCCTGTCGAGGAGTTCTTGAACACTGGTGTGGATCCCAATAGGGCTATTAGACCGAGTGATATTGCACCTCACGCTCCCCCTAAAATCCAGGAGAAACTTCACAACGAAGTTACTGAGAAGATTAGCAAAACAATGGGTTATGGCAAACGAGATGTTCAGGAAGCCCTTGAAGCTGATGAACCATCTGCCATCAAGGACGCATATATGATTGTTCGTGAGAACAAGCTCATGCAAGTAAATCGTAAGTCTTGCACTCTTCTCTTGAGATACCCCCGGCCTATTCAACACCGGCCAACTCTAATTCCACACGTAAACACGTTTCTCGGAACTACATTCTACCAAGGACTTTCTACCTCACTTCTCTCCTTCTTCCCTTCTTCCCTTCTTCCTTAAACTAATTCCACGCATCACTGACGCAATTGCTAACGCATTGTAGCCGCCTACGGAACCGGTGCTGACAATCCCTTTTTTGCAACTTCTCCTCCTACTACCGATGCTGAGGAGCAAATGCGTAGCGTTTCAGAAGCCATGGGTAACACGTCATTAGAGAACAAGCAGGAGCCTCAGTCGGATTTCCTGAATGAAGCCCAAGCTAGCCCACACGCCGAATCCGCTCGTTCTACTACCTCAACTATTACCAGTTCTTCTCCCCGTGGCTACGTAAGCCATGTTGGAATTCTACCGACAAGTCTCCCTTCACTCCACAAAAAGTACCTTGAACGCCAGAACGCTGGCATCGAAGAGCCCTTAGATGCTCAACCCATACCTGATGTTCCTCTGCAGCCTAGAACGCCTGCTGAGCAGCAAGAAGCGGCTCGTCGCCTCAAGCCTCACTCTAAGAGCGCTATGAGACTCGACGACAGCCAATATCATCCTCAAACTATGACCCCCGTTGCGCCCAAGAGGAGCAAACAAGTCAGATGGCAATTTGGTATTCGATCCCGAAATGCTCCATTTGAAGCCTTGTTATGCATCTACAAGTCGTTATCCAAGCTGGGTGCCTCTTGGGTTGTGGATGAAGATTACGAGAAAGTGCATGGCCCAGATCCTTCGTAAGTAATTTGAATGTAGACGGCCGGGTTTTAGCTGAACGTGCTAACTGGTAAAGGGAATATGGTAACAAGGCACTCGGAGGAGAAAAGAGTAATCCGTATGAGGGCATGTCTCCTGACGAGATTGACTTGGAGACCTTTGATCCTATCAAATACTACAAGCTACCCGCCGACCCTTGGCACATAGTTTGCCGTTGGAGAAAGGATGGTGAGTTGACACTCTAGAGTTGTATAATACATTACCTGACAATTTTCTTTTAGATATTCGAAAGACATCCGTCTCTTCTGGTCACGTTTCAGCCGAAGCTGCTTCCGACGACAACACCTATGTCTACTCCGTTATGGACAAGCGCAAACAAGACTTCGTCTGGATGCGAATGGAGATTCAGATCTACGAGATGGACCCGAAGGACAAAGTCTACCTCGTCGACTTCAAATGCACGGGGTACGAACGATTCGACGGAACTCTACTGGAGGAGAAGGCCGTTATGAGCCCCTTCCCTTTCCTCGACATGGCAGCCAAGTTGATCATGCAGTTGGCCGAGGCTGATTAGCAACGCCCTCCCAACAACATGTCCGAGTCCTTCTTCAAGCCGACCGACGACGATAAACCCAAGGATTCGTGATCATTGCGGTACCTGCACCTTACTCTTTTGAAATGAAATTCTTGCCAAACTATCAAAGGTGGTTTTACGGCATAATAGGTTATTTGGTAATGACGTGACAGTGAAAATGCTCGGGCATAATTCGGCTTTTCGGTATTTTTCTTTACACAGAATTTGTTCTACTACCTTTTCCTTCTTGTTTCTTTTCTCGTTCTCATACCGGCCAGTCGACGTCACATGCCGAAGACCCTTTTTAGACATACTGGAAACTCACGAACCTATACTCTTTTTTTCTTTTTTTCTTTTTTTCACGCCGGACATCATGGAAAATATTCGGCCTAAGGGGAAAGCCGACGGAGTGCGGCATTTTGATGTGAGAATAAAAAAAGAAAACGATGAACGGAATGTATACGAAAGGGATCACAGGGAAAGCATCTGCGTTGGAGTTATTGTTGACATGAGCACGTACAGCACAGGGAAACCAAATGGAGTTTGTTATACCCCCGGAGGATGATGTGGGTGAGGGATTTGAGAGGCAGAAATGGAGGGCGAGGAAAGGAGATATGAGGAGGAGGGAAAGAATGTTTGACTGGCTTTTTTTTCGACTTCATCGCTCTAGTGGTAGTAGTCGAATTGAGATAGGTCTCTTCGCCTTGCTTGCATGTAATGAGTCCTCGTTGTCATACGAACATCGTGTTTGATGATTGTTGCCAGCTAGTAGATACCTCCCACGAATGAATGGAACATTGCACATAATTTAAGATTCTTCTGCATATGCGTAGGTCCTTTAGTGGGTATCGTAAATGCCAGTCCTGTTCATCTGCATCGATATATATCACAACTAGAGTCGTCTCTAGAATCCCATATCACAGGATCGTAAACAAAGCTCTCTCATCTAGGTCCTCACATCTATTATAGACACCTAGCATAGGTCCCTACATTTCTAACCCTACCTACCTACCTACCTACCTCCCTCCCTAACGACCACCCCAATCCACAAACAAACTCCCCTTAGCATCCACATCCCCCACCTCCTCCAGCATCCGCGCCGCAGCTACCCGCCCCTCAGTGATCTCGTACTCGGGCGGCAAATCGATCTTAACATCAACATCGGCCTCCTCCCCCCCGCTACTGCTACACATCATCATCGTAACGACGGCCTTGGCCGATAACACCGCATTCGGCATCCCGTGCCCAGTGTACCCCGCACATACCCATAGTCCGTCTCCGCCGCCGAGGTTGGGCGGCACGCGGCCGACCCATGGATAACGGTCGCGGGAGTACCCCATTATGCCTGTCCATTCGTGGGTCGGCTCTAGGTCTTGCTTCTTTGGGCCGGGGTGGGTGTTTTGGGGGAAGTGGATGTTTTGAGGGGAGGGATGGGGAGAGGAGAAGGGGGAGGTGGAGTGGTGCAGCGATAAATCCACCGCACTACTCAGCTCCCCGCGCAGATACCAAGCCACCGGCTCATCGACGCGGCTATCATCCCACACCCCGATGCCCCTTCCCTGCGCGTACTGGCGGCCGCCGCCGAACACGAGCTCCGCGGTGGGAGGGGGTCGTTGGATTAGGTAATCGTCGCGCGAGAAGGGGTCCGAGGGCTCGCCTTGGATGTAGTACGTGTGCTTGATGTCGAGAGGCGGGTCTGAGGGGGAGGTAGGCTCTTCGGGGGGCTTGAGGGAGGAGACTTGGCCGCGGGTGGGGACGATGAGGTCGCTGAATTGCGGGAGCAGGTGTGAGGTGTAGCCGTTGGTTGCGAGGAGGACTTGGGGCGTGGCGATTGGGCCGCGGGGGGTGTGGATTGTCCATATTGATGAAGATGTAGATGAAGATGTGGGTGTGGGTTTGGAGGTAGAGCTGCTGAGGTTGGGCGATGTTTCGGCGCGGGAGAGCCCTGTTACGGGCGTGTTGGTCTGCAGGTTGAAGGACCCTTTCGATCCTTCCTCGTCATTTGCTGAGAGGAGGTGCTCTAGCACGAAGGCGACGAGCTTGTAGGGCCAGAGACTCGCGGCGTTCCATTGCACTATCGCGCCCTCGGCGTGCGGTATCCGCAAGCCCTCGAGGGTGCGTTCTTTCCGCTCGCCCTCGAGGAGGTAAGCAGGGGCGCCTCCTAGACTTCCCTCACCCTTCTTGCCTTTGGTTACAACGGCCACATTGGCAGCCAAGTCCGGGTATTCATCGATTAGGTCATTTACGCCGTCTTGGACAATCTTGAATAGCTCGGCTGAGTAGAATGCATGCACGCCGCTCGTCGAGCGCCAGTCGCACGGGATCGAGATGTTCTCGACCAGATCTTTGAGCTCGAAGTAGTTGCGCAGCTCGAATGAGGCTATGTGCGGCAGCGAGGCGTAGATTGCAGGCTGGCAGTGGCCCCCGTTCTGAGTTGGTAGCCGTGGTTAGTGAGTTTTGAAACGGGTGAGGAGTAATGAGATGAGACGTGAGGCTGCATTGAGTGGAAGTGTGAATGCGGGTGGCAGTGTTTATAGCCAGTTATGAGAAGACTTCAGTTGAATTTTAACATGTCGAATTTGGGAGGCCTCATGATCATTTGGTCATTGGGGGACGAAAAGGAACAGTGAAGCAGGAAAGGGGGGTAGGAGGTATGTTTGAAGAAACCGGGGGGCGGCTTTCAATGCAGCCGCCAGCGCCACATAACAACCCCCTTCTTTTGATACAGAAAGCTGCTCTATTCTACTCACCCTACCAGTAGCACCCCAACATGCCTCTCTTGCTTCGACCATTACAACATCCAGATCAGGCTTCTTTTCTTTCAGATAGTGAGCGGCGAAGCTCCCCGTAATGCCGCTCCCCACGATCACCACATCGGCGGAGCGGGGTAGCTCTTTAGTGGTTCGATGACCTAGCAATTTGGTCGAAGGCTCCTTGTGCCAGTAAGACTTCGTAGGGTTCGCAACAGGCAAGCCCGACTGGCCCTTGAGCAGCTGAGCTTCTGACATGTTGGTTACCTCGAGTGAGGTCTCTGTCCTTGATTGAGAAAGGAGGGTGGTGGTGAAATCTTCTGTTGGTGCAGGTTGATAATGATGATACTACATGAGAGTTTCACATCCAGCCTTCTCACACCCCTGAATCTTGGTAATAATGTATGCTGCTTGAGGATATACTATATGTGTAGTTGTAAAGGTTGCTGGTTTTAAGTGAGGTACGGGTAGATGCAGATGGAGGGTTACGTGTGAGTTACCTAAAGTTACCTAGCCTTTGGGTATGATGGAGGAATGACAGTTGGCAACAGAAATACTCGGTACGTAGTTGAGCTGCTTGGCAGGTCCGGCCAGCTGGCTATTATCGTCATACCGACCATATTTACCTGAGATATTTAGGTGTAGGAATTTACCTTTACTTCTTAACGTTTACTTCGATTATACTCAAAGATTCCTACCTACCTACTCTAATACAGACCTGTTATTAATTATCTCCTTTAAGTACGAAAGCTATGTCGTCATTCTATTCCATGGTCGATACCCCAGCCAACTGTTTCGGCCGAGGTAACTCTATTACACAACACTGCCCAGATGCTCAGCTATTCAGGGGCTTTCGTCGTCTTGGTTTCAATTGCAGCTCTCTCCAGCTTGAACAAGAATTCTAAGCTGTTTCTGAATTGGACAAGGCTCTCTGAGGCGCAATATTTGATTTTTACGCGTCTGCTTGTTCTGTCCCTGTGGCAGAATGAAGCACTCTGCAGAACGTACCTACCTATCAATGACGATTCGAGAAGCCGCAGCGGCTACCAAATACCCCCTTAAGCATTGTTACATTCGTTGATCCAGCGCTTTTAGCAATATGGATCTGTGAAGGCTCCTTTGGGGGCCTCTTTTGCCATTCAATATGAGAGGCCGTCTTCCATTCCTCCTTCGTCAAAGAGAAACTCCACTTCTTCCCATTTCTCCTCTTCGGCACCTCGTTGTGTCATGCCAGTTTCGAATCTTTCGAGATGCATTCTCTCCTAGTGTTGAGTTTGCTCACGATCATAACACCATGCCTGCTTACCCGCGTTCAAGGAGCCCTCACGTCGGAACGACGCCATTCCGGCGGTGATCTTAGGGCCCGAGATGATTCAGCTAATTCCGTTCAATTGCGATGGCTCGATGACGTGTATGAGTATACCACTCAAATCAAGATTGGAACGCCAGGCCAAATCATGACCGTCAGAATTGAATTTGAAAGTTTATTCACATCCAATACGGTTATTCCATCTATCAATGCAACGGGATGCGTCGATACCCCAGATACGCCGGACGGATGTCGATTTGGGTCGTGTCAGTAACCCTCTCGCCTTGCATAGCTCAATGAAAGGTACCTCCTTTTATACTAACATTAACGCGATCGAGATTAAGATGATCAGAATTTATCCTCAACATATTATGTGGATGATGTGTCGAGTAACGAAGGCGGATTGGTCTCATTCAGCGACGAAATCGAACTCGGCAATTTATCTTTGTCAAACTATTCCATGTCGCTGTCATATGATGTGCGGCCGGAGAGCATCGTAAATAATGTGGGTGTATATGACCCGCGCTTTGACATTATAGAACCCTCTTTACCGATTCTATACCTCCTTGGCGACAACTATCAGCCGGACAACCTAGTTAGTCGGATGGCTGGGAGCGGGCAGATCACAACGCCTGCTTTCAGTCTATGGTTTGATGAAGGTAAGCGCCCTGAGGGTTGTAATGGCTCTATGAAGAACCTCTGATGTGAGACTAACCTATGGTGTTTAGATGATTCTTCAGGAGAGCTCTTGTTTAGTGCGATCGATACCCAACGCTACGAGGGTGATCTCGTTAGCCTAGAAACATATAGCATGGATTATATAGGAATAGGAGGCTCCCCGTTGAGCCCGGCTGATAACAACACGGTAGGGATCATAGTGATCGCTATGACCTCACTTTCAGCTAGTAGCTCTTCGGGGACGGATGATATCTGGATACAGGGCCCATTGCTAGTCCGCGTCAAATTGGGTGACGATTTATGGTTATCACCCTACATCGCAGCCCAGATTCGAAACATAACGGGAGCTTTCGTACGACTGGATGAGACTGGTGATAATGAATACACCGTGATACCGTGCTCCATGCGAGATAGCGAGGGATATTTTACCTTTGGTTTCGGCGGATCAGAGGCTTTCAAGGTCAACGTCAGTATGCGCAGCCTAGTTGTACCACCACCCAAGAAACTCCGCGGGCTGTTCGATTCCTTTGGGGATGATATGTGCAGGTTCGGGATCTCCGAAGGCAAGGGCTATACTACAGGGTTCTTGAGCAGCCATTTGCTTCGCTCGGTATATACCGTTGTAGACCTATACAACAAGAAGGTAGCGATGGCTCCCGTTAGACGGAATGTTAATGAGGGCGAGTCAAAGATTGTCACGTTCGATGCATACGCCGCACCTATTCCATCCGCGACTATGGCATCGAGCCAGCCACCACTGGCTAGTGAAATCGCCTTGTCAGGGCCATCGCAGCCTCTCTTGTTCCAGGCCGCAGAAGGCTTCAAAACCCTCACAGTTACGACGGTGCCACCGACGACGGCACCGACATCACACATGCCCATAACCCACCCTAAATCAAATATTATAAGCTGGACAACCGGAATAGGAATTGCCGTGGGCATCTTTTTCACGGTCGTACCGCTTCTGATAGGTGCTGCTATCATCTGGAGACGGTGGAAGAAAAGACAACACCAACGACCTAGATTACTTGCCCAGCAACAACTGCGCATCGAAAGTCCAGGGCTACAAGGAGAATCTGTGGATTTGGTCCAAGTAAAGCCGCCATACGAGATGCATGGGGCTATAGAGCCAGCGGAGTTATCGGCCGTAAGAGAACCCTCGGAATTGTGCGGCCTGGAGCGATATTCGGAACTGCCAGAACAACCAGTTCCTAATAAAGACGGGAATTCAGAACTCAGAGTGAAGGAGCTTGGAGGCAGCGAATTCACTATTGAAGTATGCTCCTGATTGTGAAGTTCAAAGCCCGCCGGCGGGTTCCGAGCGAAGCACGAAAGCGAGCTATTTGGTGAAGCAGGGTGGCATCAAACGAATTGACAATGACCCATTGACAAGAACACTGCTACTGTGTCGTCTTCGACTACCTAGAGGTACATACCTTAGAGATAGATTGGGTAGCTATTAAGCAAAAATGATTTAATGAAGCACAAATAACGGTAGCCCTACGGAGTTGTCGTTGGCAAGTGAGTTCGAAATATTACCACCAAGTCCGCAATAGTTCAGCGATGCGGGGTTGGCATGTGTTCCCTAGCACTTTCTCTCCTAGTAGATGACACGCTATAGTTCGCTATACTCATTGTAATAAGGCTTAACGCTTATATCCATGCCCCTATATCTTGGCGGGTTAGTGGATTTTTCTCAGAGGTTTAGTGCCCCCACATAAGGTCTCATCAGCAACTTAATGTCGGACCATTCTTCAAACAGGTAGCTTCAGCGCTTTCCCATTATTTATTGTCCTCTTATCACTTTCATTTTACTATACCCATGGTTTGCAGCCGTTTAGAACAACTGACTAAGTGAAGTCTTAATCAGTTGTTCGCGGATGTTCTGTTTCTGAAATTCTTGTCAGTGAGGGGTGGTTTACAATGCCAGCAATTGTCGTGCAACCGATCGCAACAAAAGCCACCGCCTCGACATACGCCATCAAAGCGACAGCCATGAAAGTGAATCCTGCTATTGTGAAGCCATATAGCAAAATCACCGCCAGGAGTCCTAATTCCCTGAGCTTTCGTAAAATTTCTGGTTTCAGTTTTCCTTGAGTGTTCTCCTCATGGGTTGCTAGAAGCCCAACAGACAGTCCGCCGAGTCCAAGTATTAAGACAAATGACAGCCATGCTAAAGCTAGCAATAATCTAACAGTCGCCAACGAGAGCAATGGAGGATTCGAAATGTCTTTCGAGTCTGTCATTTGTCCAAAAATAATGGAGAAGATTGAGGCCCCGGATATTGAGATGGGCATGAGAAATGATACAAATGTCTGGAAATTCTTGGCGGATCTTTCAAATATCAAGGAAACATCATCGTGGACGGCCCGATTCGACGTTTGGGTTATGCTTCTCTGGAAGCTGGAGCAAGTGGAAGGTACTCAATGTACCAGACATCAGGGTTTCCTTGACGTTATTTATAGACCGTGAAGATGCTTAAAGCCATGCAAGAGGTTTTGGGTTAATGGAGAGCGAAAAGGCTGAGCTATCCAACCGTTAGTTTTAGGGTGGTGTTCCCTTATTTCTATTATAGTTATGACAGGTAGGCTCCGAGCCCATAATCAGTCTAAGATACTAGCAAGTTGGAAATACTCTATGGAGACAAAGCTACGCCTAACGTAACCACTTCCTCGAAGCTCAATACCTACAGCCCGACCTTCCATGTCTTGAAGCCGGCGTAGCTTCTCAAGCGCTCATTGATCTCATCGTTCCTCGTTCCGGTTACCAAGACAATGTTGGTATGGGGTTACATCGGATTGACTCCTAATCGGCTCCATTTTGAGTATTGAGACACGTACTCGATGGGTGTCTCACTTGACCGGAGTGAATCTATGCCGCTCTGCAGTCTCGATCCTCGAGACGCAAATCGGAGAATGAAAGAGAGCGCATGTATAGATTCTGCTTGAATGGCAGCCCTATTCTAGAGATAAACGGGGCTGGTATCGTATGGCTCATCTACCATTAGATCCATTTCTCTCAGCATCTCCATCTGCAGGAATACCATTGTCGGCAGGTTTCTGCAGAAGTCCCTTCCCAGCTGCACTTTGGATCGCCTGTACGAAAATATGGGCCATCATCTCGTACCCCTTGACTGTAGGATGTGAGCCGTCGGGCCCGATTTCATTCGCCGTGGGAACTCCTGATCCGCCTTCGCTGGGGTGCATTTCGGCCAAGACAACAGGTTTTCCTTCCGCTTGAAGGGTCTTCACGATGTCTCGATATTGCCGGTTCATATCTAGGACCGTCGGCTCGAGGTTGGGGACCTTGTTGGTCAGCATCGTGCTGAGGATGACCGTCGATTGCTTCGAAGCCGTCAATAGGTAGTTGATGAGATCCTCCATCTGCTGTCCCACTTTATCGACGTCCTTGTGCTGCAGAAGATTGTTGGTTCCCAGGTTGATGACGAACACGTTGGGCAGTGTCTTGGGCACGATCTTCTTGGCGTACTCATGCATCTCCGTAATCTTCTTGCCCCCGTATGCTTCCACGTCATTGTCGATGAAGTCGCCCAGTCTTACGGAGCCTACCATGTTCACCGTGAAACCTAATCCGACAAGCTCATCGCGCATGGGCTTGCGGAAGCCCAGGTACCCAGGAGAGGTCTCACCCTTGACGATGGAGGCGCCGAGGGCCATGATCCTCAGGGGAACATCGTTTAAGACTGTAGCAGACGTCGCGACAGACGGAGTGGCGGATGGTGAAGTAGATGATTTACTCGATTCTGAAGATTTGGGCTTCGTAGTGGAGGTTGATGTGGATCCTAGTGTAGAAGTTGAAGATGTTGAATCGACGATCCCAATTGCTATTGCGGTCGTACTTGCGGGCCCCAAAGCAGTCGATATTGCTGACTGCATACTAGCTACAGCTACCTGCTCTTCCGCCTTAGATCCATTAGATGAGCCGCCGGTGTGAATTGTGCCTGTGGCCGCGAGAGCTAAATGGTTACACTAGGAGTCAGTGCATATAGTTCGACCAACTCCTCCGTCAATTCCCCATAGGAATGAATCAAATATCCAAGGACTCACCAATTACCACCACCGCCGCAATCAGGACGCATCCTAGTGCTGTGAAAGCCGCAATCGCCTTCTTGGTGTGTAGAAATGACATACGCGAGGTCCCTGATGCCGGCTCGGCGACTTTCTCCAGGCTATCACCCACCATTTCTTCGATCGACACTTAGGCGTACCCAAACGCATAAGGAGTAAGCGGGAGTCCCAATCCTTTTAAAAGGACGGGACGGGAGACCCGCGAGGTTATCTCAACCTCAGGGTCCTAGGTGCCTGATCTACATAGATCATGATGTACATGGGGGTGAGTGATTTGCCAAGGCCTTTAGCTTGAGGCTCGCCCAAGCTTCAGGTATGATCCTGACTTCCTGATTTGACCGTTCCTGCTTACGTCCGGGGATGTAGGACGTCAATATGCTTTGCCAAGAGAGGCTTGTTTGCTCTGTTCATCTCGCTCGGATACCGGCACCCTACGCAGTACGCTTCGCGAGGCTTGGCGTAAGCAGCCAGAACCTCATAATTGATTAAATTCAGAGACAAGTAGACGCCAAGTATTGATTTGGTACAGGGACGTATGGAGCACGGGCTGCAGTAATGGCGCTTGGGCTTGGGAGCCTTTGCGAATTTCTTAGTTCTCCAATGGGAATATTGTACCTAGTATATAGTACTTACCTATATATAGTACCATCGGTAAGGAGGATTACTTATGACACACATGCACATCCACATGCAAACTCCAAACCACAACAAACAAAGAGGGTAAGAAATTAACAATAAGAGCAAGGAGGCAGATCACTTCTTTGAGGTATGTAACTGAGTAGAAACAATTTATTGTCATTTTGTGATTTCTACAACTTGTAAGGTAAACAGCTAACGAAGTACTTGATACTAACACTGAAACAAAGAATTCTGATGCCCCTACTTCATCTAATGAGATTCCGTACGAGACCAACGAGAAAAGCTACCTCTTTATATAGGTAGGCATGACATCAATATAATATATAATAAGGTACCTAGGTAGTTACCTAGGTATTAATCAGCAAGTCCCAGGCTTGCGATTATCGATTCCTAATGCACGACGGTCTGGATCGGCTGGTTGGTAACCTCGTCAATCCAGCGGATCTTGCGATGGAGGCGCGCCGCTCCGGCAGCTTGCTGGTCGTCTAGATGCTTGCTTACATCGCGGACCGCCTCGAGCGCCTCCAGCAGATGCGCGCCAGAGTCCGTGTTATTGTAGACCCTGCCCGCATGCTTGTCGTACACCTTGCGCTCGTGGGTCTCCGCCCACGCATACGTCCGCTCCAGCGGGTCGTAGCAGCGCCGCTGCAGCTCCTCGCACGCTGCGATTATGGCCCGGCCGAGCCCCGCGTTCGCCGCAAGTTCCATCGCCAAGTCGGCGAGCTCTAGTGCTTCGGCGTACTCAGCGCATGTGGGAGTGTGGCCCTTTTGGTGGATCTTCGCGAAGGCCTCCCCGTGGAGGTTCTTGATTTCGGCTTGGACGGACATGGTGTGGTGTGGTGTGGGATAGGATGGCATGGTGATGGAAGGGATAGGGTATGAGACGGAAGTGTATATATATATGGGACGGGTAGGTATGGGACTAGATGAGGAATTGGTGGCTGCTGTGGTTATGAAAGATTTAGTGGCCGTCGTGGTGGTTTATGTAGATTCTCGTGCGGACAATGGCCATTGTCGAGTGTCTCGCCTTTGTTGATCGAATTTGCCTTTGATCCCTCGCAAGCAATACTTCACTGTCCAAAGGCTGACTCGGCGGCATTGTACGAAAAAGGAGAGTGAGCGCACATCAAGGCTATTCAAATTATTGTCCCGCCGGCTTATTTTCCGTTTTTAATCATTCTAGAAGTGTCCGATCTACGGTTCCGGTCATACAATTCTGATCGATTCCGAAGTCGACTCTTCCCATAAACCACCCTCATGGAGATAACAAAGACCAATCCGTCGGTAAGTGTTGGGCTTATGTAGCGGTAATAGTAAAAGGGCATGCGCGCAAATTACTTCGGGGTAGCGCTCGGACTTGTATTGGTTATACACCAAGTCCGCCTTCGTTAGAATTAGGCACTTGAGCTTCAAGCCTTTCTGTAAGCAAGATGATGGAAAGTCCAAGAATGCTTGACCTAACTTCTCGTTGGATTTCTCTCGAGGTGATTCGTATAATGAAATCTTGTTCAAAGCAACCGTGTTCTTGGTCCATAGCTCCCACTCTACATCTAAGACCCTGCCCTCAATGTCGAGATAGCCTGACTTTACTGGTCCGAAAATGAAGTCGCTCCCATCAACGAGATCAACTGCGCAGTCGAGGATTTTCAAATGCCATGCACGATCAGTCGTCCATTTCCTTGATTGCTTGGGATAGAGAGTGCCGTTATCATATCCCACACTAGCCCAACTCCAAGACGGAGCAATATATTCATTGCCAAGTTCTTGAGCAGCGGTAACTCTCGATAGGGGCCTTGTTGGATTCGATCGAAATATGTAATACCACTGAAGATCTGTCAACAGAGCCTCTTTCCATAGACCTGCAAGGTAGGTCATTCCATGTTCTTCAGCAGCTATTGCGGCGATAGCCGATATCGCAGAAAGCTTGTCTGTTGGAAAGCTAAGGGACCTCTGAGCGTATTGAGACCGTGTCTCTATCCACATCATCGAGGCCTCTTTCCTCTTATATGTTTCGTCGACCGTGTAGCGATGCGAAAGCCGTTCGTTTAACTCTGATAAACTAGAAATGATGGCAGACGCTTCTCCAAAGTAGTTCTGTACATAACCCTCTGGACTGAACTGTATAGGGGGGTCGCGATGTTCTTCACCTGATAGGGCGCTGGGATCTGCAACTAGCTTGTTACACGTCCATTGAATACCTCGGGAAGAAAACCGCAAGCGGCATGAAGAGAGCGCCCACTCTTGTAGAGTCCATCCGCGAGAATCAATAGGGTCTTTGACTTCTGGAGCTTCTTCCCGGAAGCCTAGACTCAAATTTATATATGGGAATTGAGGCTCTCCTTTGCCGATGGTGATTCTAAATGGCTCTACCTTGAAAACAGGAGGATATGGCGGTTTCAAGAAGCCTTCCGAGGCGGATGGGGAGCTGGCGGCGGAAATAGTCATCGCACTGTGCTGGTATATCTTCGCCATCATTGGCAGCTCTTTGAGCTTATCTTCGGGGGAATCCTGGATGATGCATAGAGCATCAACCCAAATATTGCGGAACCCAAGTCGTCTGGTAACTTCCATGGCTTCCTTGACTGATTGAGGAATTCTCTGAACGTCAAGACCAGCAAGCTTAGTTTGCAAGGTGTCTTTCGTTAATATGTAGTCCTGTTTAGCACCCCATACGTAGCTCAGAGTCACGTAACCCATCGCATCCCCGGAACTATTTAACTGATCATCTGACTGGGCGATACATTCGATGAGATGTGGATTAAGAGGATCCCCGACGTCTATTAGGCGCGTAGGTCGAAATGTGCTATGAAGAGCACATTGATGATACTGCTGGCAATTGTCAAGCCACCGTCGCACCACGAGCAGCCACTCTGCGCCCGCTGCAGAGAGCGTTTTCCATTCGCGACTAAAGGGCTCGCCAGCATCAGAAATAACTTCCAGCCAAAGTGTTGCGCCATAGGGAGGAATGAATATCCAAGGCTTGGAGCAGTTTTCACTGGGCGTAGCTCCGATGTCAATGTTAATGAGATCAAATCCTGTTGAATAGTCCCCCTTGATAACCGTCATTTTCAGAGTTATCTTTGCAGCGCAGTCAAGTGATTGAAAGGTTAGGTCGGGCTCATCTTCCGTTGCATGCGATTCTAAGAATTCCTCAAGTCCGGTGGGCCTTTGAAATGTTCCCATAAAGTATTCGTGAGCCTCTCCTTTTCCGCGAGTGTCTTCGTTGCTCCGCGATATGTCAGATATGGCTGATGTCGTCGCTGTTGTCTTCTGCCCCTGGTACCACGGTATGTAGCGGATAAAAGTTTCTTCGCCATGGAGAGGAATTTCATTCTTCGTGGCAGTTAGGATGGAGTTGCCAAGAACAGCACACATGTTACAGCCATCGAGCACGCTGTAATATACATCCGTAGCCAAAAGCTCACAGGACGACTGGACCTCGGCTAAGCCTTCATCACTAGACCTGAGTCTCTCATATAGATCTTTATTGAACAGCCTTGCACAAAGTTGGCAGGGCTTTGAATGATCACTTTGAGGAACAAAGAATTGCTCCGGGGTCTTAACTCTCCCACGAAGTCGAAGCATTATGATCAGAGAACTCGAATCACAAAAGTACCCTTGGGAAGCGAAAATGTCGGACTCGCCAAAAAGGTACTAAAGAGCGCCACCGAAAGAGAGGGGGACAGGTGAAGAACTTCGACGTTAATTAGCGAATTGGTTATTGGAGGCGGTTTATGGTCATCTTGAGATAACAGATTAAATCAAACAGATTAAATCATCTTGATCTTGCTTCACGAAGTCATTCAAGCATAGGTATCCGTCCTTCTCCCGAAACAGATTCTTGAATGTCTCCAGGTAAGGCATCTTGTTAAGCTGAGTCTTAGGCCTCCAACCGGCAGCCTCCGTTGTCCCAGCCCCAGCTCCGCATGCTGCGCCCCAGGCTTAGGGTGCTATCTTACTGTGGATTTATGCCTTACAGCTATTGAATGCCACCTCATCCTTCCAACCCCAGCTCTTGACACCAAGCGAGATCCTTCAAGCTCTTTATGACACCCAGATATACGAAGAAAGCCATGTACGACACCGAAATATGTAGTTGTATTGCAGGTACTGTCGGCGATTAGCCGCCAATGAGATTTGGAGATCAGCGGAGTGAGGGTGGCTCATTAAGTCACTCACTTTAGGTACGCAGTAGTTATTATCTGTCAAACTTTTCTTCCAATCTCTTCTTTTAATCTTGACTGGCAAGATTATGTAGGGACTGATAATCAGCCAGCGATGACATGCTTCTTCAATGCGGCTGCTCCACGTTCATACAAGAGAACTGGAGGAATACAACGGAGAATTCATCCCGCCGTATGCAATTCTTGTAAGCCATTCAATAGATCCTCGGCCGCATCTCGATGAATTCTACTCTCATCGGACTTAGAGTTCGCGGACATGTTAAAGAGTGTGGAAGAACTACTACTAATAACATAATCTGCAGTCGCATACTTGGGGTAAACATGAGGTGACGTTTCAGGATCTTTCGAGGCCAGATCATAAGACCTACCAAGGGTATAGTAAAATAGAAGGCTGTTGCCAACAAGCAGCCAAGGATGGGCTTCGCTATGTCTGGGTCGATACCTGTTGTATAGACAAGTCGAGCAGTGCCGAGCTCTCTGAAGGTATTAACTCGATGTTCCAATGGTACAGGAATTCTGCGGTGTGTTACGTCTATTTGTCCGACGTATTTGGAACAGATGATCCATTCAGTACATCCTCAGAATTTCGACAAAGTCGTTGGTTCACAAGGGGTTGGACGCTCCAAGAGTTACTTGCACCTGCGGAATTGTTGTTCTTCGACACGCACTGGAAAGTGATTCAAATTGGCCGTATCAGGCGATCTTTACATATATTTCAAGGAGATCAGATCCCAGGAGCCTTTTACTATAAAAAACGATATCGCAATCGGATCGGCTTGCTCAGCCTCCTCTCGGATATAACGAATATCCCCCAGAGAGCCCTAGATACAGGAGTCTTCTCACAATTCTGCGCTGCGGCCCGGTTTGCCTGGGCTGCCGATAGGGAGACGACACGAGTCGAAGATAGAGCCTACAGTCTATTAGGTCTCTTTCAAGTCAGCATGCCTCTTTTATATGGCGAGGGGAATAAAGCCTTTATACGTCTCCAAGAAGAAGTTATCAAATCACGAGACGACGATAGCTTACTCGCCTGGGGGTATGGCTTGATAGCCAAGGAACAGCCAAGAGTCCATGCAAACAGCGTCCTCGCGCAGTCGCCTTTTGACTTCCGACACTGCCACAGTCTCCAGAAACTGGAAGCTGACCAGGCAAGTCCAGATGCGCCGCTAACAACTATTCATTCAACCATGACCAATATTGGTATGCAATTGGCAATCCCTATCCGCACCATTGATTCTAAAAATGGAGTATTTATTGCGATACTTCGTTGTTTCATGCCTGGGTCCTATGCTCATAGGAATCATCTGGTTCTACCCGTGATCCGTACTAAAGGAGGCGATAAGAACCATTTCAGCCGAGCACCAGGTGGCCAACCTTTCCTCATAGACAGAGAGAAGCTGATTTATCTTATTAAGAGTTCGAAGTTTCTATTTTTCCTCAGCCGAGTACCATCATTATGGAAGTTATTTATTACGAAGGCGATATCGACACCGATATATCTGCAGGGAAGTACTTCTACTTTACCGCCACCTGCCACCAAGCCAAAAATGGGGAAAAGGGATTGTGAGACTATGAACTTGCATATAGACGAGGTGATTTCGGCGGGCTACGAGGTCGCATCCTTCTACCCGCCCTGGATAACGAGGAGGCAAGTGAACAGCAACTGCCTTGTTCTCCGAATGGCATCGTCAAACCCAACAAAATTCATAGTCATATTTCTGAGGCCGAAGGAATTCTCGACAGGACATCTATTCTTTGCAATCTGCATAAGCCCGAAGGCTTATGGCATGGCAAGAGTGGAACACTGGTCGGCCCTGGGGTATATGATGGAGCGCAGTGGAAGCTGGGAGGTTGATATGAATAACCACGGCATACACCAGAAAGAACTCGAAATTAGCGAGCAATCGGAAGACGGCCCCATCCGATGTGTTCACCATATCTCGTTCGACTACATAGTCGCGGATGCTCGAATTAAGTGTAGTGTCGAGCGCACGATTACAGACGTGAACAGTGAGCTTGAACACGAACCGTCTGCGACGAGTCCGGGCTCGCTCAATAGCAGAGCAATATCCAATCATTTCGCGAACAAGATAGACGGAGACACCTCATTTTACACACCTTGAGTACACATATATAGTGAGATGAATTGTTGAAATCAAGGCTTGCCTCCAAGTCTTCATTTTTGATGTACGAACCATGTCTCAGAGGTACTACAGGGGTCACTTAAGGCCACCTAGGTGTATTTACCCACTAAACCCACTATAACCAGCCACCTGGAAGTCCCCTAGGACTGGAACTTCCTTTGGGACCTCTTTGGGTCTCTGGATACAACCCAACACTGCTAAACTCCAAACACTTTAGGGGCAAATAGGCGCCCAGTTTTCCGTCTCATAGGAGCGCAAACGATCATGATTGATTTCACGGAGTCATTGAAGCCGCAATTACTCACTCGTGCCTCTTAAAACGGCTTTTTATCCATATATAATAAATCATCTAAAAATAATCTCAGAACTTGGGTAATCCAGTACGCCACAGAATCGATGCCGTTAATGCTTCAGGATATGCGCACCTCTATGCAACCGTACCTAAACGCCGCCGAATGCGATTCGCTTTTAAATCAACCTAGAATAATGATCGCGCTGAATAACAGATAGAGCCTGTAAATAGAGACATGAAGTATTAAGTGCTACGGATGAGCACAGTTCTTCACAATCCAAGGGTGCTTGAGGACATCTACAAGTGGGAGACGTTTCGCAGGGTCCAGGACCAACAACTATATCATTAGTTAGATTGGCAGGATTGAGTCAGAGCGGTGAGCCTTACCGACTGAACGAAGTTTTTGGCTTCGGGAGATAGCCATGCTGGAAGAGGCGTCATATCGCACTTGAGGATTCTCTTATGTGTCATAGGATACGTATCCTCGAAGGGAGCCTCGCCCGTGAGAAATTCATACGTCAAAACACCAAGCGTCCACTGGTCCACCGCTTTGGTGTACTTAACAGGACCAGAGGTCAGCATCTCAGGAGGGAGGTAGTCCAGGGTCCCACACAGCGTCTGGCGAAAGTTGCTTGGCGCGTGCACGCTGTACCCAAAATCGGCCAGTTTCAACTCCCCATGAAGACCGATGAGGATGTTCTCGGGCTTGATATCGCGGTGCATTATGCTCTTGCTGTGCAAATAAATCAAGGCATGCGCCACCTGGGCAGCATACTTGGCCGCACGTCGCTCGGAAAACCGGGTCTCCCGCCTCAACGGCTTGTAGAGCTCACCGCCGGGCGAGTACTCGAGGATGAGAAAGATGCGACGCGAGTCGTGGAACCAGTTGTAGAACCCGAGGATGCCCGGGTGCCGGATCTGGCTGTGCACCTCGATCTCGCGCCGCACGTGCGTTTCCGCCTTCTCACGCTTGATCTCGTTTTTGTCCAGGACCTTGAGGGCGCAGATAAAGCCTGAAGGCCGGTGCTTGGCTAGGTAAACACGGCCGAACTTGCCTTTGCCCAGCGGTTTGCCAATCTCAAACATTCCGAGATGCAGGTTTGGACTCCGTACAGACTGCTGAGTTGAGTCCTTCGTTACGACTGGCCGCGACGCCTCGGGCTTCGAACTCGAGTCCGTTCCCCGAGGTGGCACCAAGCGATTCAAATACGCAGGCTGGGGAAATCGAGACTTTCCCTGCAGTTTCGTTTGGCTAGCTTGTGCATTCAATTGAACCGTGGTAGCCATTTCGGATGTCTTTACGCATTGAAACTGAGGGAGAAATGGGAGGAGCCAAAATGGTTGGTCAATTGGTTTGTTTTCCAATTACCGAATTTAACAGTGTATTTACCGCCAGCTGGCTTACTTGCATTAGTCGCATACACCCGGTTGACAGTTAATGATTCTGGGCCTTTTACTTTTTATGCATGTGTATAACTTTATGACTTTATGCATTTTTGCGGGGTTGAAAGGGCACTTTTACGATAACGACCCGCCGTCTAGCGAGTCTGCTGAGAATCAGACCTCACTATTCCAGGTTGCGATTACTTAGGTACATGTAGGCATTAGATGCTGAGTGGTACTAAGCTGATGTTAGCTTTACCGTGTCTCAGAGGTAGCAGGTACGCCAAAGGAAAGTGTGAAGCACTATGAGAAGTACACTAGCCCATACATTTCGAGTGGCTCTAGATCGGAAACTTGTCCTGTCACATCAGCTGCTCCTGACTCAACTATCACGAACGCAACTTCGGCACTATTTCCACGCAAAGTTAAAACATTACTATATCCCATAATACCTTGATCATGACTCACGCAGCATCTACCTTTCGGAGAGGTAGTCCTCGGAGGGGATGCCATTGGTAATCAACGGCGTGCTCAGCCACGGCGAAGAGGACAACCATGATCTGATTTCATATGCAATGCAACCTGTTTGCATACATAGTAACCTGAAGCCGACCTACTAAGCAAAGCTCTGCTCATTAACGCGACTGTCAGACGCGGTCCTTAACACGCGACTCCTAGGGCAACCTCGAAGGTAAGTAATATGACTTTGTATCCTCAACTTAAGATCATACAACTCTTGAAATTGCCATCAAATCAACTATCTTTCTATTGAGAATTTGAAACGGTTCTTCCCCATGTATATGAATATGAAGGCGAAGCGGAGGCCAACCCCCAATGGTACTCAGGGTTGGATTGGTAAGTTCACTATCGCACCTGCGAATTTGACACCGCGTCGCTAATGATTTCGCAGCCCCCACAGACAACCAACAGAGCAGAACCATCCCCTTTGATGAGTATCATTCGAATTTAATATCGATTGCCATGGCCATTCATACCGCGAATGAGGAATATCTATTAATCGTCAAAGAATATTTACGATGGTTCAACCGGTCATCCTCCAAAAACCTGGGAAGGTTCACCCAGAACGACCTCCGCACCTTAGAAGGCGTATTACAAACGCAACAGCCAGTAAGCAGCTTTGTAACACAGCCATCGGGGAGCCGGTTTGCTATTCCGCAACTCCTTGGCCTCTTACGCGATACGTCCTATGTGGGGATATGGGAGCGCGCCGCCGAGAACATGGCGTTTTTGAAAAGCCACCCAAAACATCAGACTAAGCATCAAGAGAACGGGAGGAAGCGAGCTGAAAAATTGAAGGACTGCCGAATTGTGGTAGAGGCCAGCTTTGCCGTAGTCAAGAAGGACTTACGAGACCAAGGGCTCGGTAGCGTTTGCGATGGGATTCTTGTGAAGTTGGATATGCTCCGCAAATACGAGGAGGCGTATCCGATACCGTCAGAGCGCCGAATTGATTTGTGGTTCAAATTCCAGACGCCGACGCTTTCTTTTGTCAATACGGTATTCCTGCTTGCGTCACTTATCCCCTTGTGCATGGCATGGAGCAAATCAACCGACGCGTCCGGTTCCACTGAAGACTCTGATTTCTGGATGTTGATTTTCAGCGCATTTATCCAATCCCAAGGCCTTGCCTGGACGCTATATACTGTCAACCAAGAATCAAAAGAACATCGCGTTGCTTGGATATGTGCTATTTGGCTTGCGGCTGTCGGCATCGTATGCGCATACGCCTGTATACCGATGTACCTTTTTCTACCTACAAAATGGAGTGTTTCGATATCCGCGGGTGGGCCCATCGCACAACTTGGTGTGATCCTTGAAATCGCTTGGATGACGGATCATTCCAAGTTAAAGAGGCTATGATAGATATCTGAGTCTATTATCGACGAGTCAGAGGCCGCATCCACGAATCTAGTTATATGGTTACACTAACTCTGGCGGAGCTGAAGAGAGAGGGAAAGGGAGTTAAGCGATGGAACTAGGTGTCTACTATCATTCATTTATTAGTGAGGTGCTAACATATAGAAAAAGCATTAGACGGGTGGAATTTTGAACATGTCATCACGTATTCTCCCACTATCTCACAATAGGGGCTCAGGGGTGACTTATGGGCAGGGTCCCGGATCTTTCAAGATCTCAGAAATAACCAAAGCTACCCCTAACCAATACGCGCAAGAGTAGGCTCCTGTAACTCAACCTTGCACTGCGGCAGCTCAACCCCATAGGCCTCGCTAAGCAGCGTCGTCGCGTTACTACTATCTGTCGCCTCTGGCACGGTGTACCACCTCCTATTTCTAAGGTCTCCATCCTGCGACTGGTCGAAGAAATTCTGTGGCGCGAACATAATGCTACTAACAGCCTCGGAGTACAACGTTACTGGCACATCCTCACTTCGGGTGAAGTGGTGCATGCCCAGATTAAACCAGACGACGAGGTCAGTACCCTCGACGCTCTCGTCATCGATGAACTTGGCAAAATCCTGCTGTGGCTTCCAAGGCATGTTGAGATTTTGGACACTATTACCCCATGGCTCTGTATCGTGCTGACGTGTCACGGTTAGATGCGCCTTGGATAGCGCCGTGTTGTGTCGCGAGAACGGCGAGTTTAGCGTGCTCAGCCGGATGTCGGACTTGCCCGGGACGATACGGTATCCGCGCGGCGCCCCCCATTTGTTGGTCGCGCTCGCGTGGTTTACCGTGTACATGACCTGTCCATTGTCGGCCCAGCTGAGCTGCTGCTCTTTCTCGACGTTGTACATCTCTAGCGCGATCTGCTCGAACTCGCCGAGTTCTGGCCACCATGGCTGCGTCGTATTCACGACCTTGAGCTCTGTTACCTGCAGATTGTTTTCGGTGCCGAGAATGTCGAAGTCGGCCTTCCATGTTAGAACGTGATCATGTAGAGATCCCTGCGTCGCCTCTTGGATACGAGGGCCCCAGGCTCCTTGGTCTCGGTAGAAGAACGAGGATTGCAAATACCCTGAGGCGCGCACGGTTATCTCGAGGGATCCGTCGACGTGGAATGCGTAGTCGAATAGATAGTCGTAGTTTCCCACGGTGGCGATAGAACGTAATGTCAGGATTGATGCCTTCACGACACCTAAGTTGGAAAACCCATAGTCGTTGGTGGAGTCACCAGCGCGATGTCGAGATAAGGGGAATCCGGCGTCTGACTCGAAGATACAGATAGAATTGGGGTTAACAGTTGTCGTATTTCCATCGTGCACGGTAACATTCCAGAACGTAGACCCAAACGGACAGTCGAAACCTTCTACAAGCGGGAATAAATCCGCACCAAGCTGGAAATGCGTATCATGGTAGACTGTCGTGGCGGATTTCGGCTGGAATCCTCCATACTGCGCGGCAGCTTCTTGCATGGACAGTTCGTACAGGATCCGTTCGCCCTTGAAGCGTATATCATAGAGCATGATACCTAGGGTCCGGGTGTGCGCGACGTAGAACGACCAACCCAGATATTCGACGTACTTTTGCTGCGAGTCGACTTTATACCGCTTACCGCCAACCTCGAGACTTTGCGGCGCAAATTTATCCTCCAGCTCGCGGGTTCCCATCTCGGGATTGTACTTAACCAGTGCCCAGTCGTAGTCCGATGGCTGGTAGACATCCTCGGACAGCTCGCCGGCTTCGAATGCGGCACGAAGGTCCGCTACGGTTGGATAGAACCGCGTGTTCGTCACGAGACCCTTGAGCTTGTACAATGAGGCATCGGTGCCCGTAACATCGAGCAAGACGAAGAAATCCAATGGCCTTAGATACGTGGCCGACCCAGGGAGCCTGAACATGATCACCTGGAATGCCTGGTTGCCGTCAAAGGACGTGGGTGTTGTGGTTGTCGCAGTCAGGGTCGACTTGGCGTCCTTATATCCGTAGAAGACACCCCCTAATAAGGCAGAAGTAATGTCGGTGATGTTAGACATGATAGAAACCAAAAGGGGCTCTGACGCGTCAACACGTTTCTGATCAAAGTACCTTCCATTGAAAGGTATAGAACCCCCCGTCCCTCCATTATACAGATAATCCAACTTCTGTATAGTCGTCTCATCCGACACGGGCAAGGGCCCGATGATGTATTCCTGAGACACAGGTTCGGGCTTCCCACCCTCGAAAATGATGGCTCGAGCCCAAGAACCGGGTTTCGCACCATCTCCATCTAGATATGGAAGCACCTCGGACTTGTTCATGTGTACGGTGTCAATGTACCATACGTAATTGTCGTTTAGTATAGCCGTGTCCGGATCAGTCAGATTCAGCCCGGATGCAGGGTCATGCAGCAGATTCCAGACTGCTAGGTTATCCTCAGGCGATATCTGCGCCCAGACCTTTGCCTTCGGGGCCACTACGCTCTCGGCTGGCTCGTACATTGAACATGTTGAGCATGTGGCACTCCCGTTGGAGCCAATGTGCCGGGTAAACCGAGGGAATAATGCTTGTCGGTTGTGCCCTAATGGTGGTGCTACAGCGCCATTTATTGATACAGCGAGTGATAGAACTGCAATAATAAGTCGTTGAAGCATATTTTTGGGTATCCTGGGAAAGATCACCGAGCAGTGTGTTCAGCAGGAAGACAGTCTGTTGCTAGATTCAACGTATACAGAATATATGTCACTTATACCCCTCAACGCCTCCGAACATCACTCTCAGTCTATAAGAAATCCATGTATCTAATACGTAACGATGAATGGTCATCAATGGCGACATCTCCGATACCACAGCAATAGCATACCGGTACCAAACCGATCTCAGATTTCACCCATCCGGAGATATAAACCTATCAGCCAAAGCTTGGCGGGTCCCGGCCTCGGCCGATGTTATCGCGATATGCATTGTGGTATATAGTAAAAGATATGCGGGCGGTCAAAAATGGGGGTCCTGCTGTAACATAGGCTCCTGCCGACTTGGCAAGATAGTGAGATAACAGGTGAACTCCGATGGCCTTCTATAGAGTCGTAACACCTCGACTATGAAATCTATTTGCTAGCTAAATTACAATATTTATGATGACTAATCTAGGTATCTTAGGTACTTGCAGTTGATTGCCTGCACTTTCGTATAGGAGATATATAATTATACTATCTTGATTGTTCCTTTCGAGGGAAAATCTATATCGCGGTGGAGTAGCATTGGAACAATCTATAGACAGGAAGCGAATAACACACGATAATATTCACGATGCGCGTTGAACAGTTGAATTATAATAAACATTGAACGTGGAATATCTACCTAGGTACCTACTTAATAACAAGTACCATATCCATAGGTACCGATCTCTAACTATCCCACGCTTGTTGGAAGTATAGAAGGCCCCATGGATCCCTTTCCCTGGAATGGTCGACGAACGAGAAGGCGTACCCTAAGACTTGGGATCACCGCATAATGGGAGTCATCCATATACAATAGTATAAGTCGGCTTGCAGGTCGGCACCTCAAACTAGTCTATTAACTAGTAGCTTATATCGGTCTCATGCTCATGCCAGATGTTTCATGTTCAGATGCCACCTAAGACATAGTAGACAAAGAAGCATCCTACCGTGAGCTCAGCCAGATAGTTTCTAGTTCCCTGCAGAACAACCTGTTCCTTCCCATCATGCTTGGTGCGCCACGTGAGGTCGCGTTTCGTTTAATTCTTCTATTACCGTTCCCTACCTATTCTTTCATCGCTTGCTCTACCTTATATTAGGTACCTAGGTAACTCTGGGTAATTCATATATGCCTTAATACAGACCCACATTTATATATCCCTATAGCCTCTGTGTAAATCCTTTCAAGTGACAGTGGCTCTATGAGCAACTTCTTCAACTCATACTCCTTATTCAAATCATAGAAACACTTTTGCATATTCATTCACTTTATTAGGACATGGGAGTCGTTGGTTGATTTTTATCTATGATTTATGATTTATAACAAGACCCCCTTTTTAAGGGCGAACTACATTATATATACTTGACCAAACAGTACAATTCGTTACAAAACCTCAATGAACATAAAATTTCTAAAAATACTCAAAATCTTCCAATCTATCAGGGCGTACCCTCACCGGATCGAATTAGCAGGCCGAGTTTACACTCGATATTGCTACCTTTATCCCGCTGCCCCATCTCTGATGTCGTTGTAGCAGACGGATTAATCAAGACTCGATATCCGGAGGGGCAGTCTGATTCCAACGGACTTTACTCTAACTGTATGGTGCAAGAGTAAGTCCGGTCCTCTCTTTTCGTTGAGGCCGCGCGATATCGCGAACCATGTCCTCGATAACCTGGTTCCGATTCCGGTCAAGACCGGTCCCAACCGCGGGGCGTTCCTGAACTACAGGCCGAGACTCTGTCTGTGTCTCTGCCTCACTCCTAGCCGGCGCCACAGTTTGAGTCTCTGCCGTTCTCTGCAGAGCTCGAGCTCTTGCTCTTCTCTCAGCGTCATGCATCACCTCCATGAAGCGGTCGTTCATTTGTTGCTGGTCCCGGGCCTTTAACTCGTCCACAGCTGTCCTCTCAAGTTCCTCAGTCCCGTCCTCGCCCTCGCCTTCGCAGCAAGGGCAGCGGAAAGGGTAGTTCATCCATATCCAGTAAAAGTGGAAACTGAATAGAGTCGAGAAAATTAGGAGAGACAGCCAGAACAACTTACCCTTCTGCCATAATTTGCAAGCACCGACTATGGCAGCAGCGATCATTGCCGAGTAAAACAGAAAGCCTCCAACCCGGGATTGATTAATGAGTGGAGGGCATTTCTTCTTGGACTTGACGTCTCGCAGGTCCTGAGATTGGACCGGCCCGAGGTCGGACCGGATGGCTTCGCGGCTCAAAGGCCTCGAGTTGCGAGTGTATACGCGTGGGGCCTCCGGGGTATACATCCAGTGAAAGAGGAAGTATATTGTAGAAATTGCACCGGCGAGCCACATTTCACGCATCCTCCCAAACCACCATAAGAGGAAAGTAGCGGCTAGACCGCTAGTGTCCATAAATGCGAAGAGCGCCAACCATCCCATCTGCTTCCAGAACTGCGACCTTTTACGGGGTCTTATTCTGTGTGAAAGTTCAAATCGTAATAAGAACCAGAGGGCGTAGATACCAGGTAAGGCTATCATAGCAGTGCGGATTGTATCCCAGGCGTCAATTTTGGGGCATGCGGTCTCATCGCCGTGATCACATTTGACGATATCAGCTGCCTTAGTTATCACTGCCAAAAGATAGGGATCAGCAGAAGGCTTGGACGACCAATCCATGCTGAAATTTTTTGGAGATGAGTAAAATGGGAAAACGCGAGTAGTTTCCATGAGAACTTCAATGTTAATTCGTTTTCGAAGTGTTTTGGTCTGAAGGAAATATCTGCGATGGAAATATTTATGTCGATGTGTTTGAATGGATGTTTTTCTTCCTCTCCGAACATGGAAATTGCTGATGTTTATGTCCAATTCGTGCTGCCACTATTGTTTCGAATTGAACAAATTGTTCCTTAACTATACAGAAGCTGTACATAATAACAAATTTCCTGTTAGTCGGACCATAAAGAGAATGATGCAGGTGTTCCATTTTAATAATGTATTGTGGGCTTTAAACAATCCATTGGTCAGAAGGAGCTCATTGAATAAGTTCATTATAATGATTCCTATTCATTGTCCATATTTAGCTAGTACCTACCTAGCCGATCGTGAAAACGCCGTTGGAGTTGAGCTATCATGGCTTGTCTACAAGCGATTCGTTTGGTAAGGAGGCACTATGCCTCTTGATTACCAATACTGCCCTTCTTAACTTCGACAGTTCCCCTGTTAGGTACGAATCATGGTGTTGTGTCGAGGATATCAGGGGGTTGCGGCTGTCCAACGGTGAGAGCTATGAAGGGGATTTCCCCCATCCCTTACCAAGGCTGCAAACAATTCCTAGATATTATATGCCTACCCCCTAAGGCGATATCCTTACGTTTTATCACTTCGCGACATACTACACAACCTCAAGATCTCATTTAATAAGCCAATAATCAGTCGATATTGGGTGCTGACTATCACGGCTCAGTATAATTACTAGCATTTTTGAGGAAAATGTTCACTTATTAATAAAATTGTCAGTATAGACGTGGGCACTATTAAGTACTTAGCTATCTACCTAATTTAGCCGAGACCTTTAGATTCTATATAGGGTTTTGAGATTTATATGAATGAAATTCTCTTCCATTGTGGCCGTTTTTATCACTTATAGTCACATACGCATTATAATCCCCCCAACAATAAACGTCGGCAGCAATGGTGAATTAAGATATATTAATTCGAGAATGTTATACGGCCCGTGTGTATTATGGATTGGGCTTTAGTATTTCCAATAACATACTAGGATAACGATTGCTAAGAGTAATAGAGGTTGTAATAGAGCAAACAGCAAACAAGCGAAAGCTAGGACAAGGTAGATATACACAAGCCCGATGAATATACCCAACGCATCTTCCCAGAATGTGCAAAGCGCAAAAAGGAGGAGAGCAAGCGTCCACCCGAATAGGAACTGGGGGATGAGGTAGATGAAGCCCAGGTCTATCATGGCGCCAACTAATAGCATTTTATTGAGTCCTGCTCTAGGGTTGATACAAGCGTTCCTATGCACGCTAGCTGGTCGCTCGGGGCTTAAAGTTGTCGGGATTGTGCAGTGGGTAAGTAGGTAGGTATTGAGCGAAGTAATAGTTAGAATATTTAAAGGTTCTCAAGGTTGTGTTCAACTTGAACAACAATGGTGCCTTGTGCCGTTAATGTGAACTCTTTACCGGCATGACTGGTAAGTAAGTACTTTTACTCTTTGTTTAAATAAGATTCATAACAAAGTTATAGGAAGGATTCAAAGGAAAACAAAAAGCGTGGACTCGCAAAACAATGAGAGTGGTGAATGAATGCAATTACAATGGAATATAAGCCTAGATGGGTGCCTAGGTACCTAGGTACGTAGATTACCTGAAGTATAAACAGCTCTTGTCATTATGGCATAATAGAACTGACGTATCGCTTTTTTCTTTCTTTAGGTTATTCCTAACCGTTACTTGCATGTAGATAATATGTCTCGATGGTATTTACCGCTTAAGATTTGCATACACGATTATATATGAGAAACGAAATATGCTTAGTAATAGCTTATAGCTTTAATTGTACGGCCTTTATATATTAGCGCGTTGTTATAACGCTTTAACATAATTATTAAACATATTAAATAACTTAGTAATTAATTTATTTAAAATATTAATTTAAAGTATTTTTAATTAATAAATTTTAATTAATTTAATAATAAAAATAATTAATTTAATTAATTTAATTAATTTTATTAATTTAATATTATTATTTTTATTATTATTAATTTTATAATAATTTCTTTATTTTTTTATTTAAATAAATATTTTATAATATAAATTAATTTTTATTTCATTAATTAAAATTAAGTTTTATATTTAATATTATTATTATTATTATTATTATTATTATTTTTACGTTATATACTTATGTATATATAAAATTACTTTATAATAAGCATTACTTTATAAAAGGTATATAGTTTTATTACTTAATAAATCTTTAAGTAAAAATTATATTTTATTAAAGAAAACTTATATCGCTTTAATATTTTTTTATTCACGTTATATAATTATATTATTTATTATTCTTTAACTTTAAAAGCTTATTCTTTTAATAAAAATAAATAAAAAAGGATAAAAAAAATAAAAATATTATTACGTATAAAGGTTTTTTAGCTTATATAATTTTTTTAAGCTTATATAAGCTTTTATAATATTATTATAAATTATTTATAACTTATTATTAATATGTTTGTGGTTTATTAAAATAACTTTATTTATTTTCTCCTTAACCTTTTCTTTAATAATAAGGTTTTATTAAAGCTATTATTTTATTAATTAATATAATTATTTTAATATTATATTAAGGATTATTAAGCCTTTATTATTTATTTTTATATATAATGGTTATTTATTCTTATAAATTGCTATAAATAACTTTTTTTTTTTAATATTTTTTCTAATGTTTTTTAATTTCCTTAATATTATATTATTAATTTAATACTTTTTATTTATTATATTAAATAATTATTAAATTAAATCTTAACTTAAATAATATATTTTTAATATTCTTTATACGTTTTATTTCTATTATATTTATAATAAATAATAGCTTATTTTTAATTAATTATTAAAGTTTTTTTATAACTTTAATTATATTTTATTATGAATTTATAATTATTATAATATTATTAAGAAAATTTATATTAATATAAATATTTTATTGTTTTATTATTAATATTTTATTAGTTTTTATTAATTTCTTTGTTTGTAATTTATTCTTAATATAAAGGATAATATAATAACTTTTATATAATATATATCTTAAATAAAATCTTTATTTAAAGAGATTTTTCTCATTAATAATAAAACATTAGCTTAAAATTATTATTAATATTTTTATAATTTTTAAATTAAGGTTGTAAAGATAATAAATCGCTTATGTTATAACTTTAAAATAATAAAGTTATAATATTAATATTTCTTTTATTTATATAAATTAAATAAAGTATTAAGTTTAAAAGCTTATATTTTATAGCTTTAATATTAGTGGAAATATTTCTTAAATTTTCATTTATAAAATATATATTATAACGTAAGTATATTAATATTATATTATAAATTCTTTATTAATAATATATAAAATAATTAAAATTAATATATATTTTAAAAAGCTTAAAAATATTAGTTATTCCTTAATAATAAGGGGTATTAATATTAAAAGTTAATTAAGTTTAAGTTTAAAATAAAGCTTTAATAAATTATTATTAATAAAATAAAAATATAATAAAGGAATATATTCTTAATTAATTAGCTTTTCCTTTTTAATAAAAAGCCTTAATTTTATATAATTATATTAAGTTTTATTAAATATATTATTATTATTATTAATATTTTTAAGCTTTATATTTTTAATCCATTAAGGTTTAATATTTATAATTATATATTTATTATTATTAATTTATTATTATTAATATATTAACGTTTTATTTTCTTTTCGCTTTATTATTTATATTATTTCTTATAATATTATCGTTAAGGCTATATTATATATTAATAAAGGTTTTTTTCGGAAAAATTATCTAATAATAACCCTTATTTTATTAGGGTTTATTAAGGCCTTTTTATAATCTCTTTATATAAATAAAGCCTTTAAAGCTATTTATTAATAAAGCGTTTATTTTATTTTAATATATTAAAGATAATTTATTATAATATAATATATAATTTTCTTTTTATTATATTTATACTTAAGGATAATTATGCTTTATATATTTTTATTAAATAAAAATATTTTAAGCTTTATCTTTTTAATATATATTTATATAAAGGCTAATACTTTATATTTCTTTAATTTATAATATTATTTCTTTATTTTAATATTTTATAAAATAACTTTTATTATAATAATATTTTACCTTTATTTTATTCGTTTATATATTATTTATTATTTTTATATTATAATATTTTCTAAATTATTATTGGCTTTAAATTACTTTTTAAATTAAATCTTTTTAGCATTATTATTATATTTTTAATAGGTTATTAATGGATTAATATTTCTTTATTAATGGCTTTAAATCCTTATTTTAACCTACCTTATTTATTTTATTATTTTATTTTTTACTTTTATAATAGCTTTATTAAAGCTAATAAGCTTAGCTTAACTTTTAAACTTTATTATCCTTATATTTAAATATAAGTTAATTAATAAGCATTTTGTTTTATTTTTTAATTATATAATTAAAATAGCTTTATATATTTTACTTATTTCTTATAAATATCTTAATTATATAAAGCTTAGTTTCTTTATTAAGCCTTAAGCCTTAAATCTTTTACTTATAATATATTATGCCATTACTTTATATATTATAGCATTTTTAATAACTTTTATATATATTTCTTTTACTTTAAAAGCATTATATTCTTAAGTGTTAGTAATGAGCTTAAATAATATGTATTATTAGCGTTTTATTTTCGTTTTAATAGCTTTTAAGTATTACTTTTATTTTAACTTTTTATTTAGCTAAACCCTTAAAAATTTAATGCTTTTAAATAATTTAATGGTAATATTGCTTAGGATTATTATATCCTTTATTAATATATAAGCTTTTATAAAGTGTATTAATTCGCTCTTTTATAATATAAAAGTTATCTTATAATAAGCTACTTATAATTCATAAATTTTATAAGCTTTTCTTAACTTTTTATAATTTTTATTAATAATTTTTAATATTATTAATAAATTTATATTATTTATAAATCTTATTATTAAAATGCTTTTTTATTTTAATTCTTTATATAATATAATAATATAAAATATAAATAAAATAAGAAATAATAATAATTCTTATAATATTCTTATAATGGTTTAATAATTCTTTATTATTATATTATTAAATATTAACTTAATTTCTTTATTTATTATAAAGTTATTTATTTATTTAATTATTTAATATAAAAAGCCCTTTATAAAAAGTATATATTTTATTCTTTACGATATAATATTATTAAATGCCTTAGAAATATTTAATTATAAAAGTGATATTATAACATTATAATTTCATATAAAGAAAATTTCTTTTATAATTATTTTTATTATTATTTTTATAAACTTATAAACTTTATTTCTTATTTATTTATTAAGGAATAAACGTTACGTTTTCATTATAATAATGATTTATATAATTATTACCTTTTTTATTATTTTATTTATAATATTTAAGAATATTATAAGCTTATATATATTAGAAAAAGTTTATTTTTCTTTTATTTTTCTTAATTTAAAAAAGATTATGGTTAATACTTAATAAAATATCTTAAAATAATAATTAAATATAAAGTTTTATATAATTATAATAATTAATATATAATATATTAGCTTTTTATAAGCTTTTATATATTTTATAAGTAAGATATTTTCTCTTAATGCTTTTTAAGCTTTAATTTTCTTAATTATATCTTTAATTTATTTTTATTTTATTAATTTTAATATTATAAATGCCTTATTTATAAGTTATTATTTTATTAAGTTAGTTAATATATTTATAAGGTTAACTTAAAGGTAAAAGAAAAATTATTTTAATAATATATTACTTTTATTTTAATAACTTTTTACTTATTATACTTCTTATAAATTCCTTCTTAAGGTTAGGAAATATTTATTTTAATCTTATTATTAATTTCTTAACTTAACCTATTATTTTAAGGATTATAACTTTTTATTATTATTTAATGTTTTTATTATAACGCTTTAAAAATAATTTCTTTTTACTTTATATATTACTTCCTTAAAAGCTTTATTATTTTATTTTAAAGCCTTTTATAAATGATTTATATATTAATTAACTTATTTCCTCCTTTATTAAGTTATATTTTATTTAGCGCTTTTAATTTTATTGTTTTATTATTAAGTTACTTTATTATATAATATTTTTTATTATAATATTATTATTTTGATTATTCTTTATAATTTTATAATTAAATATTATATATAATTATTTATATCTTTTAATATATTAAAGTTATTAAATATAATTAACCTTTTATATTTAATTACGATTAATCCCTTATTTAATTCCTTTTATATTTTATTTATTAATATTTTATACTTTAATAACGAATCGTTATTAACTTAAACTTTTATCTCCTATACTATATGATTTAAATTATCTTAATTTAATATTATTGGTTTAAAGCTTTAAAGCCTTTTATTTATTTAAGCTAAATTTAAAGTTAAGTTTCTTTAATTTTATCTTTATTTTGTTAATATTTCTCTTTATATTATTAATATAAGTTGTTATTATATCGCTAATGTTAGTATTTTCTTTAGATTTTTTTAAATATAATTATCTTTATTTTATAAGGGGTAATATATATTAAAGTTATTAATTATTATATTTATATTTTCTTTTTTCTTTTATATAATTAATGGTATTAAATTTCTTTTAGTTTTCTTTAAGGGTTTAATATAAATTAATTATATTATTATATTTTTGCTATTAGTTTATAAGGTAATTATAACTTAATTATATTTAGCTTTTCTTTATTAATAGTTTTTATTAATTCTTTTATTTATATATATTATTATCTTATTTATATCCTTTTAAATTATATAATAATTATTTACTTTTAAATAATAAGGCCTTTTATTTATAAAGTAAAGTTTTTAAATCATTATTAATTTATTATTATATTAACTTTTTAATATTTATAATATAATGGCTTTAATATTTATTATATTTTAATAAGTTATTTTAATATTATTTATTAAATATTTTTTAAGTTTTAAAGGTTAATAATATTTTATAGTTATATTATTAACAGCTTTAATTTTATTTAAAGTTATTTTATACTTATAATTAAGAAGTTTATAAAGTAATTATAAATTAAGGATAACTTATTAATAATTTATATTTAGCTTTAAGATTTATATAATTTATTTTTCTATAAGGTTTTTAGCTATATATTAAATAAGCTTAAAGTATTTTTTAATAAAGCGTTAATAATATAGCCTTATATTATTATTAATATTAATATTTTATAAAAAATATAATATTATTCTTTAAGTATAATATTAAATATATTATATTCTTTAAATTATTAAGGCTTATATATATATGCCTTATAAGCTTTATTCTTTGCTTTTTAAATTATTAAATATTTAGCCTTTTATGTTAAATATTTTTTATTATAATTATGATAATAAAGTATACCTTAATAATTATAATCTCTTCCTTTATATATTAAACTAATATATTTATTATATTTAGCTTATTTTTTATAATATTTCATTATATAATTAAATTTATAATATTTAAAGTATTATTTTATTTTAACCTTCCTTAAGAAAGGTTTATATTAAAATATTTCTATCCTTTATATTAATCCATTATTATATAATTATTAAGCCGTTAATAAATCGTTAATATATATAAATAATATAATAAATTTAACCTTAAAATTCCTATAATATATAAATTTAATAACTTTAATTATTTATATATTTTATTTTTATAGTTCTTTTAAAAGATTTATTAATAAGGTATAAGCATTTTATAACTTATTCGCTTTAAGGCTTTTTATAATAATTAAAAAAGAGCAACTTATGCTTATTATTTATATTCCAAATATTATTCTTACCTATTTTTAGTTTTCCTTATATTTAATAACTTTAAATTAAAACATTAATATTATATTATTACTTTATAACTATTTTATTATAATAATTTCCTTTTTTCTAAATAACCTATTTATTATTTATATTATTTCTTTAATATTCCTTTTAATTAAATTTTCTTAAGCTTATATCCCTTTAATTATTATTTCTTATAATTTTTTAATTAAAATAACTAATATAAATATTTAATAATTAAGGCTTTTAACGGTTATATATACTTATATTTTTATTAAATTAATATTAATATATAATAAACTTATTAATATAATATTAACAATTTTATTCTTTATTATTTATAATATATTTAATTTTATTATTATAATAGCCTTTTTTATTTTATTAATATCTATTATTATAACTTATTATTATTTCTTTATTAATTTATTATTAATAAATCGCTTAGTTATTTTAATAATTTCTTTTTAAACTTTCTTTACTTTACTTTTTATATCCTTTTTTATTATTTTCATTAATTTATTAAAGAATACTTTAATTATATTAACTTTACTTTAATTATATTATTGCTTTCGTTTATTTTTATTTTTATTTTTATTATTATTATCTTTAATAACGCATTATTAATTTATATATATTTTGCTAAAGATGTATATATTCTTTATTAACATTTCCTTAACCACACTTTGCGTTAACATTATAATAATAATGTAAGCACATAGCGCTCTTATGTTAATTATAATTTAATAGGTTTAATAAATTATTATCCTTTTTATTAAGTTTTAACTTAGTATTTAATGAAAAATTCTTTAAATATAATAATTATTTTATTATTAAAATTCTTTATATTTAATATATTTCCTTAAATAAAATTATTTAATAAATTTAATAATAGTTTTTTATATTATTTTTAACTTTTATTTTTTTATATTTCTTTAATTATTTTATTAATTTTTATTTCCTTTTTTATTTATAATTATATAAATATATTAATTAAACTTAATTATTTCTTAAAATAAATAAATAAATTATTAAATAAAGCTTTAATTAATTTATTAATAATTATATTATTTAATTTAATATATTTAACTTTAATTATTTTTTTATTAAAATCGCGATTACATAACCGATTACTTAACGTTAAGGCTTAAAAGCTTCGTATATTTATATTTAACTTTACTTTACGCTTTTATAAACTTATATTATATATAATTAATTATAATTATATTTATATTTATAAT
>JAMAKT010000112.1:0-97041 GCA_023628415.1 Hypoxylon sp. PDH2405 | reverse complement strand
TAATTTATTAATTAATATTATTTTAAAGTTATAATTATTTAAAATTATATTAAATTAATAAGTTATATTAAAAAAAACATTATTTTAAAAATTTAAGCTATTTTTAATATGCAATAATCCTAAAGATTATGTTTACTTTTAGTAATAGTTTTGTAATGATATTAAATTATAGAGATAATTTTTATGCAAATACATGATCTCTAGGATCATTTCAAGGCCTCATACCGGCGCGCTAATGAATACCAACATGAAAGTCTGAACATAGAAGGTACATGGCATTGTGCTTTTTGTTGGGGAACTTTGTACCGAATCAATCCCTTCTTCTGATTGGGCAAATCCCCTGGACTAACCCCAAACCGGAAATGGTTCAACTTACATAAGGGTGGATGACTTGGCACCCACTTACTAGCCACGCCAAGACAAGCCGATTCAAGGATCGAGAAGGGTCGCACGGGGTCGTCATTTGATGACGCAGGACAACTCATGCGCGGTATACCGACCATCCTGGGAACCTGCAGCAGCTCATCATCACCATCATCGACTTTCCCCATAGTCTATCAATCTATCCATCTATTTTATCCATATCTCTAGTTAACCAACCCTCTACCCATGGTGTTGATACTCTATCGATAGAAGAAGAGTAGAGCATTACCATGGCTCGAATATCCCACTTCGTCGCGGGTGCGCTGCTGCTAGTCGGCAGCGCCGCGGCAGACGAGCTCTATACACCCAAACATGAAGCGGGACGTTGCGCTATGCGAGGGCACTGCGGCAAGAAAAGTTTCTTTGGCAAACAGGTACCATGTGTCGATAACGGACTAGCTACGACTCCCGACCCGGAATTTGCGAAAGAACTCGAAGCCGTATGCGGACCGAAATGGAAGGATAGTAAGGTTTGCTGTAATGCTGACCAGGTGCGTTCGGGTCCTCGTTTTACCCCGTATCATGATGTTGCCAACCATCAACGCATACATATTAAATATAGATGGAGATTCCCCTATCTGCTAACAATACTACAGCTCGAAGCACTCAAATCCGAACTATCCACCCCGAATCAGATCATCGGTTCGTGCCCCGCCTGCAAGGAGAACTTCTACAACTTGTTCTGCTCCTTCAGTTGTTCGCCGGATCAGTCGCTATTTATCAACGTGACGAAAACGATGGAAAAGAATGGGAAAACGTTGGTGACCGAGGTGGACCAACTGATATCTAAAGAATATGGCGAGGGTTTCTACGATAGTTGTAAGGAGGTCAAGTTCGGCGCTTCAAATTCCAAGGCTATGAACTTTATCGGCGGTGGCGCAAAGAATTACACACAGCTTCTGAAGTTCCTTGGTGATGAAAAGCCTATTGGATCCCCTTTCCAGATCAACTTTCCCTTGGAGTATTCCGAACCGGGTATGGCGCCAAGGGATATGAAGCCGAAGAAGTGCAACGATGAAGACCCGAATTTCCGATGTTCGTGTGTCGACTGCCCCGCGGTATGTCCGGAGCTTCCGGACGTACAGCAGGCGGGTTCATGCCGCGTCGGTGTCCTCCCCTGTTTATCGTTCGCCTCGATTTTTACCTACGGTATCCTGCTATTTACACTCATCGTTGCCCTAGTCGGCCATGTCCTTTGGATGAAGCATGCACAGCGACGGAGGCAAGATCTTCGCTTACTACAAGCTGCTGAGCCCAGTGACGATGAGGATGAAGGCGATCTTGTTCGTAACGGGGCTATGTACGATCAACCACAGAGGAACTATCGGATCAACACTTGGTGTGATACCGCTTTTAGCAAGTTGGGTCATTTTTGCGCGAGATTCCCGGGAACCACTATATTTTTCAGTCTATTAGCGGTCATCATCCTCAGCGTGGGTTGGGTCAGATTCGAAGTCGAAAAGGACCCCGCGAGATTGTGGGTTAGTCCAGACTCGCCGGCAGCTCAGGAAAAGGCATTCTTCGATGATAACTTCGGTGCCTTCTATCGCGCAGAAAAGGCCTTCTTAGTGAACGATACCGGCTCATCTGGACCAGGTCCGGTACTTAGCTATGAGACTCTAAAATGGTGGTCGGAAGTTGAAGAGAGTGTCAAGGAGCTTAAGGGTAGAGACTTTGGGACTACTTTTCAGGACGTATGCCTCAAGCCAGTCGGACCTGCTTGTGTCGTACAGTCCCCGACTGTCTACTTCGATGGCACCAAGAATTGGAAGTCGCAATTTAAGGAGTGTGCTGAGACTCCCGTGAGTTGCCGGCCAGATTTCGGGCAACCTCTTGAACCCAACATGATTCTTGGCGGCTATGACGGCATCGACAACATCACCGAAGCGAAGGCCATCACAGTAACCTGGGTTGTTAATAACCACCCTGAAGGCAGCTCGGAGCTCGCACATGCCATGGATTGGGAACAATCCTTAAAGAAGCGACTTCTAGAAGCTCAAAAGGAGGCGGCGGAACGGGGTCTACGACTTTCTTTCTCGACTGAAGTCAGTTTAGAGGAAGAACTGAACAAGTCTACCAACAGTGACGCGACAATCATCGTAATCAGCTATCTTGTCATGTTCTTCTACGCTTCGTTGGCACTAGGCTCCACTAGTATGACTATCCGTGAGCTGGTCAGGAACCCTGCGGTTGCGCTGGTTCAGAGCAAGTTCACGCTTGGTCTTGTTGGTATCTTAATCGTCTTGATGTCGATCACCTCGTCTATTGGGCTCTTCTCCTGGGCGGGTATCAAGGCCACTCTCATCATCGCCGAGGTTATCCCTTTCATCGTGTTGGCCGTCGGAGTGGACAACATCTTCCTGATTGTTCACGAGTTCGAGCGTGTTAATCTAAGCCACCCAGACGCCATGGTCGAGGAGAGGATCGCTAGAGCGCTTGGGCGAATGGGTCCGTCCATCCTTTTCTCGGCGATTACAGAAACCGTGTCTTTTGCTCTTGGTGCGTTTGTTGGAATGCCAGCTGTTCGAAACTTCGCAGTCTACGCCGCCGGTGCGGTCTTCATCAACGCGCTTCTGCAGATGACGCTCTTTATTTCTATCTTGTCGTACAACCAGATGCGGACTGAAGACCATAGAGCGGATTGTTTCCCTTGTGTTCAAGTCAAAGCAGCCCGCGTCCACTTGAGCGGTAGCAATGGTCCTGGCGGCCCTCGCCCGTATGACATACCGGATGAAACTTGGTTACAGCAATTCATTCGAAAGTACTATGCGCCCGCTCTACTTGGCAAGAAGGTCAAGGTTCTTATCATTGCTATCTTCCTTGGCCTCCTTGCTGCAGGCATTGCCTTGATCCCATACGTCAAACTTGGTCTAGACCAGCGAGTTGCTCTACCTGACGACTCCTATCTGATCGATTATTTCAACGACATGTACAACTACTTAGATACCGGCCCGCCTGTGTACTTTGTTACCAAAGAGCTGAACGCCACACAGCGTGACAACCAGCAAGACCTTTGCTCGCGCTTCACGACTTGTGAACAATTATCCCTTACAAATGTGCTTGAACAAGAGCGAAAGCGACCGGATGTTTCTTACATATCTTCCCCGACTGCTAGTTGGATTGATGACTTCTTCCTCTGGCTCAACCCCGACTTTGAAGCCTGCTGCAAGGAAGATCGCCGCGTCTGCTTCGCCACTAGGGACCCGGCTTGGAACATCACGCTTCATGGTATGCCCGAAGGCGGCGAATTTATTCATTACTTGCAGAAATATCTACAATCTCCGACTACCGATGATTGCCCTCTAGCTGGTCAGGCTTCTTACAGTCAAGCTGTTGTTGTCGACACCGAAAAGGTCACCGTTCCTGCTAGCCATTTCCGGACTATGCACAAGCCCCTACGCAGCCAAGACGATTTCATCAATGCATATGCTTCGGCACGCCGCATTGCTAATGATGTTAGCGCCAACACAGGGGTTGAGGTTTTCCCCTACAGCGTCTTCTATATCTTCTTCGACCAATACGCAAGCATCGTCAACTTAACTGGCACGCTCCTTGGCTCTGCCGTCGCTATCATCTTTGCGGTTTCCTCCATCTTGCTAGGTTCTGTTGTTACCGCGCTGATTGTCACATTAACCGTCGTCATGACTGTTGTGGATATCATTGGCGCGATGGCAGTCTTCAACGTATCTCTCAACGCCGTCTCACTTGTCAACCTAATCATTTGCGTCGGAATCGCCGTCGAGTTCTGTGCCCATATCGCGCGGGCGTTCATGTTCCCGTCGGGATCCGTCATGGAGCGTGCTAAGAACCGCTTCCGCGGCCGGGATGCACGGGCATGGACGGCGCTTGTCAACGTTGGCGGTTCCGTCTTCAGCGGTATCACCGTCACGAAGCTACTCGGCGTGTTTGTGCTAGCCTTCACGCGGTCCAAGATCTTCGAGATCTACTACTTCCGTGTGTGGCTGGCGCTCGTCGTATTTGCTGCCACACACGCTCTTATCTTCTTGCCGGTCGCACTGTCGCTCTTCGGAGGGGAGGGATATGTCGATCCTGAGAGCGAGGGAGGACTCGTGGAGGATCTGGCCAATCGACGATATAGGGCCCTTGTCCCGGATGAAAGCGATTCCGACGAGGACGACGAGTGACTAAGATAAGTGGAGGAAAGAGATATAACTGTAAAATACAGATAGGATTGTAAACGGGATTCATTGGCTGAGCGTATTCTTTCTTTTTTTGGAGCAATAGAGAAACGAGCAAATTGGGTTAAACTTGGGTCGTGTTTGTACAATTTGAAGATGCTAAGCTAATATGTAGAGCAACACAGCGATTTTGCTTCAGATCTACCATATATCTAACATATGGGTAGCATAACAAGAGCGCAGGATTATATATTATTTATCTGTTGGATATATGTAGCTAATATTCACAGTCATCTCGGAGCATTCATATACAAAACTATTAGCACGACTCGATTGCAGTATATAAGTGATACGAAGGAATCAATTCAACTAGTTACAACGCTAACATCCCTGGTATATAACATTGAGACATCCTAACTCGAGATACGACACCAAAGGTGCGTGTTGAGCCTATCATAGGGAAAAGAAAAGGGGCAAGTAGAGAGGAGAGGCTAACGACATATCATAGATCGCCTTGATCTGCCATGAGAAACATGATGTGGTAATCAAATTCGCTCAGGAATCAACGCTGCGATACTTATGACTTCTAACGCAAGAAACAGATCTCTGCGGTAGACCGCCATTCAAAACATCGACCGGAAATCAAAGAATCGTCCATCCTGGGTGGTTAGAGTCAAAGTCGGAATCGGAATCCTCGTAGTCAGATAAGTTGATAACCTGTTGATGCATGTTAGTTATCGAGGTTTGGAGATGGGGGATTCAGGGGCAGACTGACCGTGCCAACCTCCAAGTCAACATCCGAGTCGACGTGCTCCCAGCCAGTCGCGGGATTGGACCGGTTCGTATCGGTGTCGCTGCCCAATATGTACTCCTCGCGCTCCATTCGGTTGGGAGGTTGTCGCATGGAGTCGGCTCTCCCATTTCTCCCCTCGCCGGCGCTAGAACCAGAGCCACCATCTCTGAAAGGTAAGGGGCCGTGAGCAGCAGCAACAACCAAGTGTCTGCGGGATACGTTCTCCTCGCCCTCCATTCGGTTGGGAGGTTGTTGCATGGAGTAGGCTCCCCCATTTCTCCCGTCGCTGGAGCTAGCACCAGAGCCACCATTTCTGAAAGGTAAGGGGCCGTGAGCACCAGCAATAATCAGGTGCCTGCGGGATACGCCCCCTGTTGGCGATCTCACGACCGGCTCTCTCGGGCCAGCAGAATCGTCAGGAATCTGCATATACCCCATCTCCTGGGGTCTCACATTCGAGTTTAAGGCTGGCCCAAAGACGAGCCCTTCCCTCTCTCTGTGCATATTGATCGCCCGCTCCCTCCTGAACTGCCTCTGCGCCTCGTTGCGCTCCCAGCTCAGCTGCCGCATAATATCGAGCTGGGTCCAGAGCCGCGCCTCGTGGTCCCGGATCCGCTGCTGCAGGGTCGATATTTCCGCCTCCCACTGTCGCTGCACCTCGCGTAGATGCTCCAGATCCCTGATTCGCGTGTCTGGATGCGAGCGAGAGCTCGCAGGCTGTTGCTCTTGTATGGTGAAGGAGGCCATGGTTGCCTCTAGGTTGGTGGATGACTCGATCACCCGCTCGACGGAGGAGGTATCTCGCCCCTGTGACGCCATGAGCGACCTGAGGGCCCGGAGACACGCGCGCAGAGACTCTCCCGTTCGTGTTACGAGCGCGTAGAGCGAGGTGCGCGTGTATGTGCCCTGGAACACGCGGTTGGCGAGGTCGAGGTAGCGGCCCGCGTGTTCTCGGAGCGCCATGTCGACGAGATCCATGCGCGTTGCGAAATCCGACTGGGCGGCCTGGCTGGGCGTGGGGGCTTGTACGGTGCGGCCACGGTTGTTGGCAGCGAGGTTGGCGCTCGTGCGTGCACGGTATATGGGGTGCCCCCGTGTGAGCTGGGCTGGACCCTGGGCTGTATCGTTGGTCGTGGTCAGGCTCTCTGATCTGGCCTCTTCCGATGACTGGGCGTTGCCCTGCCCCGGGGTTTCCGGCTGAGGAATTTCACCGTTGTCGCTCATTATGATATAGACCCTTTTTGTGATGATATAGATCCGGCGTAGAGAGACAATAATGGTCCTATTGTCTACTGTATTGGAGATGCCTGGGAGGAAGCACAAGAAGAGCCAAACGAAGAAGACAAAGAGGAAAGAGATGGATGATATGATACTGCTGTTGAGAAGTTCGCTTGACTTTAAGCACATTATATATACTCGCTCAGCTGGATAGGACTGGACTTTTATAGGATGATGGGCCACAAGGGGATGTGGACAGGTCATAGGTATATATATTTCAGATACGCTTGTCCAGAACTTGTGAGGTTGGGGGAGGCGATTGTATTTATTCAACATTTCCATCTTCGATCCAGAAGTTTGACTTGGTCCATGTACAAACTTTGGTGATTTAGGTAGGAGGCATAAACGTATCCCGTCAATTGGCTATGAATACCTTCCTAAATCCTTATCATCCTAACCTCTTACTTTAGCTCTTACCAACATAAACACAGACTCTTCTTAGGGAAACCATATCCTTGCAAAGTCTACGTCAAAAACAAAAGTTTGCTTACCTAAATTATATGATCCCATCGTGAAGTGGCTACAGACTTTACTACAAAGTTCAACTTTATTATGGCCATCTGATAACAACAAAAACACGCCCTTTAGAACTACGCGTGCTATCCCGTGATCACCATGGCGCCAACTTTATACAAACGCCAGAATATCTGTTCCCCTAGCTACCAGCCCCCTCTCAACACAACACTATACTGCCCAGGTTGATTTAACTTTTTGTGGCGCGAAATCTTCTCAAAATATTCAAAATATCCGAGTGCTAGTAGATATCTAATCACGACTGAGTTCTTCTAAGAAGTAACTTTATTAATTGTGAAAGAGAGTTGAGGAAAAGTTGTTGACACCGTACGAAATTGACAAGCCGCTAGATGAGAAGATAACGGGATGCGCAATTGTGTTATCCTTCTGAAAGACGAGTTGCAAAATGCGAGATACATTTCCTACCTTAAAAGGGATGTGATAAGGAATAGACACTTTATAGCAGTGACCGGACTGTGTATGAGCTATACGTGATTTTTCTTCTCTTCCCCCTTTCCTCTTCTTCATTCTTCTCCATATTCCTTCCTTCCTTAGAACATAGTAACACAAAAGGAACCAAAAAAAATATCACCAAATCAACACAACCCATCAAAATCGTTGAGCTACCCTCAGATAGGCTACCTCAGCACTCTACTGCTTCCTACCTGGCATGAGTAATCAGACTCACACTCGCGCTCACCGATATATCTGAAAATATACGTTACACACTTCTGACATTATCCCCATGAACATCCGTGTGTATAAGCGAACTTGACACCTGTCAGATACCTATCCCGGAAGACACGGACTTAAGTACCTAGCTCAAGCGAAAAACAAACCGAAGCTAGGATGATATCATCACGGTGTCACAATGTCAGACCGTAGAACCTCGTTGCCCCGAAGAGGCTTGTTGAGTGGTTTAGATGGGGTTATCTCTCTCTTTCATCCGGAACCGAAATCAGATGAACTGGATACGCGATGAGGAAGGCGATTGATTAGATCGTCCCTCTCCAAAATGTTGCACCTTAAGTTAAAACGTAAGGTAGTTTTCTACGATATGATGCAAGATAGGGCCAACAAATGCATGTCATCTCTAAAGCCGAGCAAAGCTGGCTGCCTCGCACAAACATAGGACAACATAGCGAATACAGCGAATACAGCAGATGTAGTACGTGTCTTAGTGAGACAAAGGGTGTCCTCGGCCGACCCAATGCGTTGAATTTGCGCCTATGTACACTCTATGTGTGTATGAGGATGGATGGATATCATCTCTAGGTAGCCGCAGCCACTAATAATAATAATTCCGCGTAGCGCGTGAATTTCCCGTATCCCAAAACAAAAAGGAAATAAAAAAATAGGAGCAAGTTCGAAGCTGCAGATGAGTCGGGATCTTGGGGGCAGCGTTGGAAGCTTTCCAACTTCCGATGGGCTCCCTCTGTGCTACGAAGTACGTACTCGTATATGACTCCAAACCGGAATTACGGATTGAGATAGGATTAGGTGGGGGAAAAGTCCTGAATGGACAAAACCCCTCCTAGTCCTGCCCCTCATTCGCTTCCTGGTTGACTGGAGGTGCCCCCGCCGCTTTCTCGTGAGTGCGTATGCCTCCAATTCCCCCCGCAACTCGAAGCTTCTGCGCGGCTCAACGGCTCGGTCTGAGTTACTGAGCAGCTCGCATATTGTTGTGGTTTCTTTGTACAAGATGTCAAAAAGAGACGAATTGTGGTACTTTGTGCAGCCCAAAAAACAGGTCTTCCTCTCAAATATCCGATCATGACGTAAGTGTAGATCACTCGCAAATATGCAGGTTAATGTCTCAGTTCGTTTCCCGTTGCTTGTCCTTGTCTTTGGTATCTTTTGATTTCCCTTCTCCGTCATCCGTATAAAGCCTGTGTTCGTCGATATACTGGATGACAGATTGCGGAATTAAGTATTGTACGCTCATACTGTGATATTCAATTAGTTACCTAGATACTAGAGATAATATAATGTAGACTTACTCGCGCCTAAGGAATAATCTGATTTTGGTGCTGCTAACGTTATTTTGTATCATCTGTGCGATGACGTGGATGTTGTCTTCGTACTGCTTCAAGTTGGCCAGAGCTTCGTCCATGTCTGTTCCGCTTCTTTCGACGATCATGGCCCCAAAGTTGCCTAAAATATGGTCGAGATCCTTCTCAGCCCAGACACCAGGTGTAGACATGGTGCCGATGAGGTCTGCGCCCGCAAGCAGCATGATTTTGACAGGCTTTCGAGTCTCGCCATCGGCTGCTAGAATACCATTGAGGACGTGGTTTATTTCGTATTCGAAATGCTATAGTATCTCAAGTCAATGATCATTCATAGAAAAATATCGAAGGTAGCGAAGAAGCCTGATGTATACTCACGTCTAGAACCTTGGCAGTAGGCATGTAATCGGGTTGAAGGGCCTCCCACGGGTCAACCATCAGCCAGCTCGACGTTTCTTCCGCTGCTAATTCGCACATGCGTACTCTGTAATAAACCACGTATTAGATTATCGATTGAGATTGCGCACAAGGTTGGCGAAACCGCCAGCCTTGGATAACACTTGCCTGTGTCGAGCCTCTGCCAACCCAGCCTTTTTGTAAGCGTCGCTCACAGGCGACAAATCTTAGAGAACATTAGATTCTATGCTTCATGATGTATTTCTTTAGACAATATAACGGAATGACATACATCCTCCGACAACCTCGTAGTTTGTATTTATGCGGGCGTAGTCGTTGGCCATCTCGAACATTCGAAGATGGAGGTAGGTGATGGGGGAGAAACTGCCACAGGCGACGAGCACAAGCGGGGTGCGTTCGGGGTCGCGCTGCTGTCGCTGTAGCCGGTGCGCTGGGAATCTGTAGTTTTCCAGCGTCATGGCCGATGCTGCCAACGGTGCTGGCCCCGCGGCGTCGTTCGTCATCGTGGAGTTTATACGGGTCGGGTATTCGCAGTACTAGATTCGGCAATGGTATTTGTAGATGTAGAAGGTTTGGAGGGTCGTATTTATAGAATTCGGGAATGACACAGAAATCCGTGCCAACTCGCTAATTAAATACGGCAAGAGCTAAAGCCAGAGTTTCTTTGTGCAGGTAAATTACACAAGCTGTACGAAAGGTAAGTTGTGGTCGGTTAAGAATGGAAGTTACGAGTCGATCAAAGGCAAGACGGGGGTGGGCCTGCCTGGGGATACCTGTGACTTTTACCTAGTTGCGACCTTGGAAGGGTCCAGTTAAAGTTCAGTTGCGGCCGTGGTCGGCGACGGTCTACTTTTAATAGCCGCGGACTAAAAAAAACTATAATAATGCATTTGTAAGTTACTTTCTATCTATCCGTAGTAGGTAGGTTTTGTATAAGTCACGTTTATGGTTGAATATTATTCCAGTCTGTTGGGATATTGAATTGTGTATACATGGATGTATGTATGAATTGGTACCTTACGTAGCTACATAATTTGTGAGGCAACCAGAACTAGCTGAACCGCTGCTGACCGTGAATAAGCAGTCATTTGTATCGAATAATCCCATTAATGATATTTAATCCTTCATAAAAAGCACTCGGTTAGCAACAAGACGCATTAGTCTCTACCCTCACTACCCACGAGCTCCGTCTCAGGGTCCCTGGCTGTGTCGGCACAGTGGGTTCCGCGGGGTCCAGTGAGCCAAATATGAGGTTGGTAATATCGTCGGAGCGTCACGCAATGCCGATTACGTACAGTCAGGCACCAAAAGGATGTCATGTGTGTTCCTAGATCAGAGACCTAATAGCTCATGTAATACAAGTCAATCTAGCCTCTCAGATTGGAAAGGCGTTTCGCTGAAGATTCTTGGCTCTTAATCATCCCAGATTTTGGTTAGATCGACTCAATTGACTCACTAATTCTAGGCCGCAGATCGGTTAGCCTAGATGGTGTTCTATCTGCAACTTGCGGCTTTAGTCTAAACAAACCCCAGTGTCCTATATCCGTCTTTGTCTCCGCCAAAGCAAAGCATGGCTTCGCCTAAGACCAAAGCCAGTTACCAACTCAGCCGCATCTATCCATGTCTAAACTGAGATAGCCCAAAGCAATGCGCCAAGGTCAATCCCTTGAATGTCAGAAACAAATCTGAGCGGAAAATCTCGAAACTTCAAGATTTCCCTTACATGGCCGCCAAAACAATTGATCGCCCATGTCTTGATGATCTCCCGCCTTGAAACGCCGCCAATATTCCCCTGTATGGTTCGTGCTCTGATAAATTCAAGGTTCCGCATGTCGTCAAACACGTCAGGGAACCAAGATGTAAAGAAATAGCGCAAAGCCGCAATCATTGCCTCCTTCCAGTGACAAGGTATGATCCAGTCAAGACCTCCACCTTCCATCCGTCAGCGACAAGCGCCTTAAACACGTTAATGCGCAGAGGCGATTTTCCGTCGGAATTGTGCCTCCCAATGCCAGTAACAACGGTAAAACCTTGCTTCGCTTTCTTTGCTCGCTCCTCCCCAAGGCTCTGCCACCACTTCCATACTCGGTCAAGAGCAATGTTGACGCCATCTTGCACCGTGACGCCGTGGAGATCGATCATATCCTTTGTGCTCCTCTGATCAACTAGGTAGTTAGCCTCGACGCTGCTAGCCTGGCGGAAACTAACGGCCTGCTCATGTGCACGCTGTGCGTAATATGCACCGACTTGTCTAAATAGAGGGTCGGATCTGCCTTTCTTGAAAGCTGCTGCTGCTGACGTAAACGAGTTGTTTCTTGATTCGGCAAGTGTCCTCGAGGCCGCCGTTGCAGCTTGGAGGTTCGATGGTTGATTTGAAGTCCGTAGAGGTAAGCTAATTGCCGTCGCTTGTATATTTGGAGATGATTTCGGCAGTTGCCTCGACTTTGACACATCGATAAGCCCCGATTCAGCAGCGATTACTTCCGAGTCTGATGCCACCACACTATATGATACATCGTATTTCAAGTATTGTGGCTTCTCAAAGTGATCTGCTAATATGCGGATGATGCCTACAGCATCGTCCCGTGTATGGCAGATTTGAAGCGTCGCCTGAATATAATCACGAGGTATCCAAGGAAGTTTGGCCACCTCCTCTTCGACGTCGGACTGCAGATCAGGATCCGACGACGACAGCTCCAGGGCAATGAAGTTATTTAGAATCTCGAGTACTGTAGCTCCGGGAGATTTATTATTCCGGTGATAGATGCTCGTTACCTCTGAAGGTGATAGGTTGAGCTTATCAGATATAAGTGTGATATGGTCTGTTAAAAGCATTAGTAGCACATCACTTAAGCAACTGACGATTTCATTCTGGGAATGGGAAATCTTACTAGCATGTACTGAGTCACTGTTACTTGCATCCTCAGAGGTCTCCGGAGAGGTGACTTTGGCCGATGCCACCTTGACCTTTTTCTTCTTCTTGCCTTTCTTTTTCTTTTTGCTGAGAGCGTTGTCATCGTCAGACACGTAGAAACCATCGACGCCCTTAGGGCGTTGGTTTGTCTGCTCGAGCCATTGAAGGTTGAGAAGCTCGTCCATAGCGAGATTCGCGTCACCTTTTGACTTCTGCAGAGCTAGTTTCACATCGATGGGCTTAAGCGAGACAAACATCTCAGTAAGCTGACGTTCCTTCTCAGCGTCACTAAGACCGTCGAAGATGTCGATGTGGAGGAACACAGGGGCCTCGTGACTAGATGGTTTCGATGACCCCGAGGATACCAGGCTTGGAGGCACAGAGCTTTCTGTCGTGGTAGTAAAACCGCCGACGCTTTTGACATCACTACTGGTTGTTCCGCCGGCGGCCTCCGCCTCGTCCCCTTGAATTGAAGAGTTGATGTCTATAACACCATCGACACCGAGGCCGCTTGGATTAAAGCCAGATTCTTCTTCTGTAACTACATCCTTAGAGATAGCTAGAAGTACTTGTCTTGCGGCAGAAAATTCATCAGGATTTTCCAAATTATAGTCGCTGGATATAGAAAGAATAGTGGTCTCATCCAGAAGCGACCCAAATTCGTCCTTGACTCATAGGTTAGAGATCGAAACATAAATGGTTGTTGATAAAGGTTCAGTCTAGAATAAATCGAGACGCGTAGTTGACTGAAGCCATTAGGTTATGAGTTCGTTGGACTCGCCATGACATCACAAAGGCGATGTTGACTTGATCCTCGAATTTGTCAGTTGGGCTGGTCGATACGACTCGACGTGATAAGGCCCTAACCAAAGCCCAATGAGGCCAGAATAAAATGCGCCGTAGTAGATAGAGACGCGCAAAATTGTCGCGTAGGACATAGCAACAAGAGAGAGATATAGACTTACCGTCAATTTTTTGCTTGGATCTTCCATATTTGATGTATAAATCCAAGAAGTCTGTTTTGGTCATAAGGAAACTTCAAGCGCATGTCAAATCATGCTGCAGATATGATCTATAGCGGGAAAAACTGAGAGAGACTAGAACAATAGAGCCAAAAACCTCTGTTTTGTCCTTGATGCATGGTAACCGATTTGAAAGACTGGGCGACTATTGACTCTTTGTATACCTCGTCGTGCTGGGCGACTGATTCGTTTGTGGACGGGAAGATGGAACAAATGAGACGGGAACGCAACGGTACTCTCATTAGTGCGTTGTGGTTTGCGGCTGGGAAGAGCTACCTCAGTCCCTAGATCTTGCACTAACAGGTGGCAGAATACCGTAGTCGTGAAGAAACTGTGCTGGCAGGCGGTGGCCAAAAAAGATGAGCCAGCAATTTAACTGCAATTGGTGGGATACTTGGTGAGCTAAGTTAGGAGCTCATTTATACCGTATACTCCAAACTTCGTCGATTAATACGAAAAAATAATCGTTTTAAGCTTTATGCCTTCCTTAAGTTCTCTTAAGGGTTTAAATAAATATAATTGTCATATTTAAATATTTTACCTGCGTTGTGTTACAAACAAACGAGCAATGAACTTAGAGAGGTAGGTACCTATTTAGGTGAGATTTGTAGCTCTAGCTCATCAGGTTTTGGGGGGCCACCGCCTGGCTGGGAAACAGGCTGGCACTAACTGTCCCGCGCAGCTGGGATGATCGTCATAGGTCGGATCATACCTATTCTGTACACCCAACACTCGTAACTTCGAACATCTGGACATCTGACTTTATTTTAACTTCGAGATAAGATGCTAAGTGATTAAAGTTGATATTATGCATGTAAATACGTCATGATGCTTTTCGCCATGCAAGCCACATGTCTTAAAGACTCCCACAACTCCTTAGCTCGTTACCCAACTCCATGTGCGTGGTTACAGGTAACATCTTATAATACAAGGCACGGTTGGTATCAAAGGCCGTCTATCTCCATGAACTGCATGTGCTTTCAAAACTCCCTCGTCTCTCCAATATTACAAACATCGAAAACGCCCGTCTCCGGCAAACCTTTACGCTTAAGCGCTTCCTTAAGCAGTTGCGGTGGCTGTAACACCGGCTCGGGCGTCATAACCCAAGTGCCCCAATGGATGCCCATCGCCTTCTTGCACTTCGTATCGGAGAAGATCTCCACCGAGTCGAACGGGTTGGCATGGACACCGGAGAAAAGATGGCGGGGATGGTACGCTCCAATGGGGATGAGGCCGAGATCGAAGGAGCCGAACTTCTCGCCGATTTGGCGGAACTGCGGACACTTTGGTAGGTGCTCGTAGTCCGGACCGTAGTCGTCGGTTCCTTCAGGTAGTTTTGGCACGGCGCGGTAGCCCGTGTCGCCCCCGAACCAGACTGATTTGGCGGGAGTCCCCGATGTGACTGCCCAGGAAGCCCAGAGGGTCTTATCTCGATCTGTCAATGTTCTACCGGAACCGTGCTGGCAGGGAAGACAAGATATTTTTGCCGTTATAGGTCCTGGGAGCTCAGAACCCTTGGCGTTTCCGGTATCTGCCTCACCTTTGGTAGCTTGCGGCGTCAGAGATAATTCGGCCTCCTGCCACCAATCCATCTCCGTCACGTTCTTCAAACCACCTGACTTGAACCATTTCTCCAGTCCTAGACCAACGAAGAAGTGCGCATTAGGATGATGCTTCTGGATCTCGTGGACAGAAGGGTACGATAAGTGGTCATAGTGACTATGGCTAATAACGACCGCATCCACAAAAGGTAGATCGGCGATATGGCACGGCGGCTCAGTATACCTCTTGAAACCAAGGAAACTGAAGGGCGCGCAACAATCTTCAAAAACAGGATCGAATAACACCCGCAGTCCTGACGGGTACTCCACGTAGTAGCAGGCATGGCCGAGCCAAGTGGCACGCAGCTTCGAAGACGAAGTGCGCGTTGGAAGAAATTGCGGCGTTAAGACGGGCACAAGTTTTTGTTCCAATTTCGGCTTCGGCCAGTCCATCAATCCGGTTAAAGATCTCCAGAGCAGCTCGAGTATATCTCGAGGCTTGGGGAATGCGTATGAAGGGTGCGGATTTCGAAATTTTACAGTCTTGCCATGGCGATTTTTCACATGATGTGCTTCGGGGTCAAACTCTTTGGCATCATTGGACGGAGGGCGGACAGTGACAGTGCTGTGATAAGCGGCCATTGAGAGAGCGACTGTAGTACTTGCCATTGTGGCTTTTCTGTGGAATTGGGTTGAAGAAAAGCGATGTCCTCTTCTAAAGAGGACTCGAAAGAAGGAAGTCATGAGTTGGCGAGTTTATATAGCGGAGGGGTCAGGAAGGGGACGGGACATAGTCACTGGTGGGATAATATATGAACGTGAGGTGGAAGCATTGTGGCTTTGAAAAAGTCACCATCGTCAGAAATTACTACCTTGTTCCTACAGCGGACACGTCCGCTGAACATGCACCCCGAGTGGCGCGCAGTCTATGACGACCGGACTTATCTAGTCTTCTCAAGGAGTTAAGGGGACCCTTAAACACCGCAGGTCCGTGGACTTGCCTAACTTACGCACTACTTACGTGCTTATCAACCTATTATAGAATAGTGAGACATACCTAGGTAGCTTATTTTGTTTCGGAGGCTTTGGACAGAGGCGTAGCTCGGAGTCGGAGCAATTCTTCTGCCATAACAGGCAATGGGATTACATCATTCCAGCCGCGAATGCGAACCCGAGTGTGGAATGATTCTAATCGATAAGTGTGCTCTCAACTTAGCGGTTCAGTCACCTATTCCTTTAGGTACCTACACTACTCCTCATGGCTATAATTAGTGTGCTGCCACTCGTCTTGGCATAACCAAACCCGTCGGAATTGCGACTTGCTGAACGTACGAAGAAATATGGCAAGTTTTATTAGATATGAAAAGGGCTCTATAAGGTCTTAACGAATAACAATCTATGGAAACAACTCCTAAAAGCGTCATCTGTAGATACCTTATTTTTGTGAGGTATGACTTGAGTTCGAGTGTACTAAATGTTAACGACACGTATGATAGTAATAATAGCTTTAAAAATGTAATACAGATCTAGAATTGATTTTTATTTAACACGAGAGCAACGTAGTAAATGGATGCCAAATAACTACTAGGCCTTCATATAGAGATGATCGTGAAAGCTGGCAGATAGGTACAGCAATTTTAGTGGGCTTAAACGTACGGGCCTCCCTTAGCATAGTTCAGCGCTCAGAATTACTCGCTGTCCTTGGGAAGACTCTTCTTATCTAAGACAGACTACCTAGGAGTACAGCTCAATTCCTCTACATCAAACAGCCAAAGCAACACCAGCCTCCGATCCTATTCTCACTAAGTAGGTACCTTACTGACACAAACCCAGCCGTTACATGCTATTCTAATTTCCTTCCTCAGCTCCCCTATGCTCCTCCGCTCTCCTCCTCGCTAGACTCATCACCCTCACCATCTGCCTCATCCTCAGGCGGCGGGACCCAAACCAGCACGCCATCCCTATCACTCTTCATGCCCTCGGTCGGGATAATCTTTAGCACTTTCTGGAAATACTTATCCCTGACCACAAGCGTGGGCCTGATCCACGCGCCTCTCACCAGCGGTAGTAACCTATACGTAACGGACCTCCTGGCGACGGGCAGCACATTCAAGGTCGTGGTTTTGGCGCCGCTGAACGCAAACTCGTCGCTGGGCTCCATCATTAGGCCGAAGGTCAGGAAGTGCGAGGATGGGTTCTCGATCGTGATGTCTAGGAAGAGTAGCTGCGGCTCAGGGTCGTGGGAGGATGAGGAAGAGGAGTCGGGAGGCGAGTAGTATGACACTCCGGCCAGGACGCGAGGCTCCGAGGTTGTTACAAAAAAGCGAGGAAGTGGTAGCGTGGTGGTGTTCACCACTTCTACGGGTGATGTGAATCGTCGCCACTTGATGATGAAGGCCAGATCAGCCGTTGCCGGCGACCTGTCATCGAGATCCAGTTTCTGGGCGATGAGCTCGAACTGCGCTTCCTCGATTGTCTTGGGACTGATAACCGCACCATCTCCTGCTGTGGTTTCGCCCTTGGATGTTTTGCAGACTACACCCCCTTGTGTGGAGAGAATATTGACGTCTAGATCTAAAATAGCCAGATCTTCGTGTGCAAACGAGGCATACCGCGTAGCGAGAGCCCATTTCTGCGCTAGTCCTCGAGGGCGGCGGGCAGTTTCCTCCCCTTCAGATGGGTCTTGGATGTCTTCAGGGTTGAAGTAGTTTGGCCACTCCGAATGTAGCCTTGGGAATAAATCATAGCTTGCCTCGAACGGGTTCACAATATTCAGGCGGTAAGTCTCCTGTTGGATGATTGGCGTCCCTGGATCTGACACGAGATGATACCGTGCCTTCACCATCAACTCAAACTCGGCGGGCCCATTAACCGGGTCAATGGTTATCGTAGTTGTTACGGATTTGGAGTTTGGTATTGTTCCGACTGGAATTCCATCGAGTCTTGATTCCTCGGCTCCAGCAGTGCTCGACTTTTCCCCTCCATCGCCAACTTGCACCCTATAGCTGGGGACATTTTGCCCGTATAAGGCTACATCCAGCTTCGTATTTGCGTCAGCATCCTCTTCGTTGAGGATTTCTAATTCAAGCCTTATAAGTTCGCTTGCGTAATATTGCTCAAGCATATTGACAAGTTTGACCTCCATCTTTGGAGGCCTTGGAAGGACTTTGATCTTGTGGGGATTCGTTCGTGTAATTCTCTTCCGAGTTGATGATTGTGAATACCATAAACCGACTGAGTTGGTCTCTCGGATATTCATTGTGTAGTTAAAGATAAATGATTCTGGGGCCACCGAAACCTGTATCGAAGATGCGTTTGCTTCTCCAGGCTCTCGCAGTGGGATGTCCATTTCAAAGACTCGTGTCTGGCCCGGTAGTAGAGTCAAGTCGTCCGTCCCCTCCAGGATAACCGTGGTCGTCTGGGAGCTATTCTGGGAAGCGTCGTCTGAGTCTGCTTCGTCGCTGGTCTCCGCCTCGACTAAAGTTACCTTTGTAACTCGTAGTCTTGAGGAGTTAGTTTTCTGGCTGTCGGTTGTTTGGTGATTCAGACGTATTGTGCGTAGACTACCCTCGAATTCGATTTCAATTGCTCCTAAGATTACAGGTGCAGCATCTGGGAATGAGTTGGACGTGATCGAAAGTTGGGCAGGGCAACTCTGCCCAGCCTTTCCTTCGTCGTTCTTGAAGACAAAAGAAGCTTCTAGGAACGACATTATATGCTCATCATCGATATTAATAACGGGTCGGTCATCCAGAGCTACATCGTCCAGCGATTTAGTTATGTCGTAGTGCCAACCCGGTCGCCTCGAGAACCCTATAATACGTTGAGTCTTCAAGCCGTTACCTAGTTTCTGTGTGGTCAATCTCACTTACCTCTATTGAGAAGTTCCCAATCAATGGCGACGATGAGATCCTTCTGGCCAACTTCTACAGCGGCACCTCTCAAAGTCCAGCTCACTGCTTCCATGATATCCCACCAACCTTCTGCGCGGAAAGACATAGTCCTCCACAGAGGCGTCAGTATATCCATGATCTGTCTCCACTCACGCATCCTCTCTAGTTCTTTGCAACATTCCAGGGCGAGTTCCGCCGATGTCCGATTTTGATGTCGCTTTTGGAATTCACTTCGTGCCAAGATGAGATGATCAAAGATTAGTTGGCTATGATTGACGCCAGTCCCAACTAATGGGTACTCCTCATGCGGTTCTGGACACATGTAAGTGTCATAACCATAAGCCTTGTTCGGTTTGGATGGCGCGGATGGATCTGGTGGTTTCCGGTCGTCTTCGGGTATGGTCATCGCCAACTTTCGCCGGTTGGAAAGATGCCGTGCAGCCACTCGGTACCAGTATCCCTGATGATGAAGCTGCTCCCACGGCTGCAATCGTTCGGCCGAGAGGTTCTTTTCGGGTAGGCGGTACGGTATGGTGGAAGAAGGCTCTAACCCTGGAAGCTGGGCTTTTTCGATCAGGTTGGCCATGACCGTACTCCACCTCGCTTCCCAAGCTTTCCAACCGTAGTTTTGCGTCCCATGTCCTCTTCGATCGACTAGGTCGAATATTCTATCGTGATGTATCTGCCATCTCCTAACAGCGGCAGTACTTTGTTCCATCCATAGTAAGCATTTCAAGGCTCGGATAGCTATCACGTCGGCTAAAAGCCGAGCATCATTGAATCGAGGACTCCATCCGGGAATAACTTCGAGAACATCCGCACCAAGCAGGGTTTCATATGCTTGCTCGTAAGAACGTAGGGCGATATCTATTTCCTGACGGAATTCTGCGAATATGGCCGTTTTGAAATCATAGCGAACATTCCAGCCTTGTAGAGATAAGGTATGAGAAGTACCAGTAGTGGGTGGGATAGTCGGCTGTGGCGCAAACCCTCTTGACTTCTTTTTGCGCGAGTGTCTACCAAGATCACGATAATACTCAACCGCTTGATCAAACACTGCAGTCAGGACGCTATCGACGGCAGTCTCTAGGTCCGTCTCAGTTCGCTGCGTAGGGAGAACGAAAAGCGAGGTCTTTGGGTCTAGTCCGGTGCTCCTCTTAATGTTCTCTAATCTTTCTTGAAATTGGCCCACAGAGCTTGGAGACTGATCACTTAGAATAACCACAACAAAGCGAGACTTATGCCCAGACTGCGCGATGGCATTTTTTACAGCGTCTATGTCGGTTTTAAGTTGATTATCGTGTAGAGTCGCGAGGGTCGGATCCGAGGTCAAGCTATAGAAAGACAAACATATGCTAGGTATAAGCTCCTGGTGCTTTTGAAGCCACCGTGTATCTATTAGGCCATCTGGATATAAACTGGAACCTGGACTGAGGGGCGAGAATGGAGAATGGAGAATGGGTGGGGATAGGGGCTCCTCGAAATTTTCGGGGAGACGCGCCCGGCGAGGTGGCAGCAGGAATTCCTACGAGTCGAAGTCAGACACGCCTCCTATAATAAACGTAGTGGACGAAGACATACCCTCCCAATAGTCCTGATCTTAAACTTGTATCGCCTCGAGGTGTCCCGAGAATTCCACGGAAGATTGGTAGCGTCTTTCTCTCGAATGCAACGAAGAATGATCTTTGCCTCTCGACTCTCTATAGGAGGTAGTTCTGATCGGATGAGGGCGCCTTGCTCCCTCAAGATGGAGTCCGCCAGAGCGGACTTGGTCGGAGTAGCACTCAACCCAGACACAAGAAGGAATGGGACATTGTGGTCCAGACTACCTGCTGGATAGCCGTCCATTGGGTCTACTGGGGTAGGAAATCCGGAGCATTGGCGAAGTTGTTTGTTCGAATGGAGCGATGGCCGTCATGCCAAAGCGCGATCGGTTCGGACTACCTGGGTTTACAGTTGACTCAACTCATCGCCCTACAAGCAATGCGATCAGTTCCATGGATTCCAAGTATAGGTTAGCAAGCTCACGTGTATACGGGTTTCAAGTACAATGCTGCTTTGTTTTAATCAATAGATTATCTGATACACGGCTAGGGTAATTGAGCAACTCAAGTGGACGAGGTGGTGTCATAGTCCATTATTCCGTATACCAGAGAAGTCGTCGCAGTGCTTGTGATTGCACCATTTCTTACTCACAATTCGATGTGGATATCGATTTCGTAGCTTCAGTGACCTCACACTAACCAGCCTTACGACATTTGCCGATGAGGAAAATCCATTTAAAGTCGGAAACTCGGCGGCAGCTAGGCCCGGATTTCTTACATAATACTATTATCAAATACATAGCAATAGCTTATTATGTACCTATTCGGCTAATTAATGGTAAGCGGCTTTGGAATCCGCACGAGCCATGAGTTAAGTACTTACCCATATATTTATGGAGAGAATATACATATGCAAGCGAAATGCGCTACCATAGTACGTCAAACCTAAAAATGCGTTATCCCATTATCAGGTAACACCGCTATCTTGATTGGCACCCCGTTCGCGCAATCTGCGGGCAGTTAGCCTTGTTCGCTCCCAGCTCTAGTCGTGTCGTTACCAAAGTTATTCTTCCACAGCTTGTTCACAACTTTCCCTTTCGTCGCAACTAAAATTCAAATCGTATCGCTTGGAATAGCAGATAGTAATTTTCGAACCAGCTATCTATTCTTCTCAAAGCTCATTTTATTCAACCGTCCAAACATCCTGCTTCCCTCTTGACCTCCGCCAATCTCGTCATTCCGATCCTGCGACCGATAGGCGTCGATCGATCTCTACAAAAAGCTTGTCGGTCCAGGTTGACAAAACTTTCACACTCTACACAATCTTAACATCCACCAAAAAGAGTATCTATCGCATAATCCAAGCTGGTAGAAGATCATTGCGAAAATAGATCGGGCTCTCGTATACTACGGCCGGCCACAGAGGCAGACGATCGCAATGACGTCCCAACAAGTTCTCTTTGCCGAAACTATAGCGGCGATGAAGAAGGCACGCAAGCGAAAGGCATACGGTATGTTTATTACAGAGAGAGAAGGCGTCGGTTACTAATACATGCGTCTTGCAGAGTCTGATTCCGATTCCGAAATCTACTACCATGGCAATCGAGGTCATAAATTAATGAAGAGGGCGAGGTTTGTCCATGAGGGACAGCTAGCACCACCATCCGGGCCTGAGGTGTACAAGGAAGTGAGTCTCAAGTTCGCTGAAACAACAAGTCGAAAGCGGTAGCTAATTACCTTCCATCTTCTAGATTGTCAACCATGCCGGCTACCAGAGAGCAATCATTAGCCGAAACCCAGTTCTTATCGACGATGAAGGTTATGAAGTTGATAGCGACGACGACCAAGAGTATATCCAAGACGTCGCCGAAGCAGCAGCAGAGTTCAATCCGTACGCGAATGTACGGCTCGAAAGTTCGTTATCACCACCAGGTCAATGTCTGCAAAATTGTTAACAGCTCCTTTTCCGCAGACATCCTCGCGCCTCTTACAGCCGTCACCGATCTTCCCACACACCCCACTCTATCGCGACCTTATACCACGAAAACGCTCACAGACTTGGCGAAGCAAAGTTGCAGTATCATGCAAAAGGAAAACGCGGCGCTCTGGAGGGTCAAGCACTTACAAACAAAGCTGGTGGGCGACCATATCTGGGCTCCATGCGAATTAATGCTTGGCCCTAATGACATAGAACTCTTTCGCGACGATTATATAGACTATAATAGCCAAGCACCAGGTTCTGTCAAGTCTGACAACAACACATCGTCACTGGAAGACGCGCGAGGAAAGACTAGCAAAAACGGAAAGACAGCAGTCAAGGACGAGGTTCCCACAGGAACTAACGAGAAGGCAATGGGCAATGGGGGAAAGGCAGACAGTGTTGACACCCCAATGGTTGATGTTGAACCATCAACGCAAACAGATACGAACGCTCCCGAGCCGACATCACAGGGGGGAGAGACTGTTGCTGAGATGCAGAAGCAAGACGCCGAAAGCAATGAGCGAAACGGTTCTCCTAATAAAGCAGAGGAAAAAGACGAGAAAATCGATACAACCGAAGAACAGAGCGCTACTGCTAATGTCAGCAATGGGATCAAAAAGCCGCATACTACGGACGATAGTAGTAGATCAGCTATGAATGATCTCGTAGCGGCCGCCAGGCAGGAAGAAGCGGACAGAGCTGCTCAAGTCAACAAGGAAACAAATCATGGGGATAGCCGGGCGGTGTCAGTGATGTCAGAATTCACAGATGAACCCCCTATACATCCTCTTTTCCTGCCGCCACGGTCAGCTCATCCCGACCGGGATCTAGGAATTCCAGAGGCGGAAGCAGAGGATATGCGGCGGCTATTACAACTCTATGTACAGAAGCAGGAAGAAGTATGTCGAGGGGCAAAGCGACTGTACGAAGGGCTTCTCCGAGCTGACAGGATGCGGAAGACGGTTCTGCAATGGTCTAAGTATGAAGCTCATGTTGGACCGAACCGTGACATGTCAGACGGGGAGGATTGGTACGACAAGGAGGAATGGGGTCTAGAAGATGATCTGAAAAAGGGTCAAGACGAGGAAGAAGAGGATACAACGCAGACGACGAAGAAGACAAGGACTCGTAGATGATGAAGATTTGTGTTTCATGGTTTTGTTAGTGTAACTATCGGATACCCGAAGAGACAGTTGGCCTAAGTCCAATTCTCGAACCAAATAAGAAGTGCTACCTAACCGTTCCTTTCCTACGAATTCTTCCCCATAGGTATCCTGGGACGCTATAGAAGCGCTAGTAAACTGGAGTTACCTCGGGTGTGATTCGTGGACTGGGGATACCATGACAATAGTGTTGAAATTGCTACGATATCGCAATATCAATTTCTCTGATTCGACATCATGGGATCGGTCAGCCAGTTGGTTGAAGATAATTCGAGCATCTCGAAATAAAAGATGCCACAATTACAGCGCATCAGTGCACGTGCTCTCTCCAGCTCCGATCGGGAGCGGTTAAGTATCGGGAGGGGCTCCGTGTCTTAGCTGGAGAGAAGCCTTAGAGGGAAGCTGCGGGATGACACCATGTGAATGTCTCACGGAATACGGAAACGTTAAAAAAATGATAAAAAAATACAAGGCTTGGCTCCAATAATTTTACACAATCGACCAAGCTTTCTCCAGGCCACGTTTGATTTTAATAACTAGCCTAAACTTAACTTACCTATTTCAACTATTAACGTCATCATTGTCATCATCATCAACTTGCGCATCGTGATTCTCTTCAACTTGTTACCCGTCTGCCTGTATATCACCCATAACCGAGTACAAGGTTAAGCTATGGCACCATTCGAAGCTCCGACGGACAAGCTGGTCGACCTGAACCAGAAGAGCCTTTACAGTATGTGACATTGAGTAATCGCTACAGGCGGTGTGTATGCTAATGTCTCAGTTTCCGCGGCTTCCATTGCATTCAACCCTCTATTCTGGAAGTAGGTTGAATCCTTCCATGGACATGGCTCCGGAGAACATTAGAACTAATAGGAATTGCAGCATTGTAGCTCGACAAGGTCTGCCAACTCCTACTCCTACTACAACGACTACAACCCATGGTTTACGTTGCATGAACAACGCCTCCGTGTACGACGCTACGGGGATCCGGCGCTAACATTTTAAATCAGAATATCACAACAAGATCCTCACCAAGCTCTTCGGCGGCCGTTCGCAAGTTGCCTGCTATGCATTGGCCTTCACAATCTTCACCCTTGGTCTCCTGCGCGACTTCCTATACGAACGTGCCCTACGCGACCAGCCGTCGTACCCCCTTCTCGAGTTGGACGAGGTTAAATATCTAGGCTATGCTCTTATCGCAGTGGGTAACATCCTCGTCGTGTCCTCGACTTGGCGGCTTGGAATCACAGGCACGTTCTTGGGAGACTATTTCGGGATCCTGATGGACGGCATCGTCACGGGGTTCCCGTTCAACATCACGGATGCACCCATGTACAACGGCTCGACGTGCAGCTTCCTGGGCACAGCGCTGCTGTACGGCAAGCCGGCCGGCATCCTGCTGACGGCCTGGGTCTTCGTCGTTTATCAGATCGCCCTCAAGTACGAGAACCCCTTTACGGCCGAGATCTATGCAAAGAGGGAGAGGGAGCGCGCGGTTGCAGCGAAGAAGGATACCAAGAAGGCGCAATGATCAGCACTTGGCTTAGTTATCGAGCTGCCCGACTAAGCGACCGGGGATGCATGATCTGACGATACCGAGTTTTACCGAGGCGCGCCCGACGCCGGGTGGAAGGCGAGCCGAGAAGGATTGCAGTTGGAGACATTCCGGATGAAGTTCCGTGTCATGGTGCTTGCGTGTGTGCATGATGTTTATGTCGGTGTATTCTGCACTTACTATCTACATGTAGAGGTTGTTTTGCATGACATGAATGATATGAAGGATGCCAGAGGGTCAGTCACGAGAGCATTAGACCCGGGCAAGTTGGTGAAAATAGAAATAAACGAATTGCAGGTGATTGTACCGTATTAGGTGAGCAAGCAAATAAACGAACTCAGCAATCGCATTGAAGCATTAGCGCGCTCATGTAAGTCGTTGGCTCAAGTAAGTAGGTAGCCAATGCTGTGACTTGACTTGTGATACCTGTACTCCGCCAAGCACCGCCAACATGGAAAATACCGTGCCGATGTTGGCACTTTACTAGCACTTGAACGTAATGCCAAGATATATGCAACTTTTCTTTTCATAGTCATGATTTATCTCCATCTCTCTGCGCCTCCCTCAGAGAGGGAATCGTCAAATGGACAAAGAGACTAACGTTTATAGACAAGTTATACTGAGTTTCGCAGTAAAGGATTTGTGTTACCTACCATCGGGTATTATCTCCGCCTCCATTCGTAGGATCTACCGAAAATGACCACCACAGCCCCGGGATGGTCTCGGGTTGGACGTGCCGGGACCACACCGTTCAGACCGTTCTACGGAAGAAATCGTGAATTTTGCTTGTCGATAATGCATCCAAGACGGACCAAGATACATGTACCAGGAAGGTATCCATGTAAGTAACCAGCAGGTGAACATTGATCAACTGTACATACATCATGTAAGTACATTCATGGGTCACATACATACGTGAGTATGAGGCCACTATCATGAATTTTAGGACCTTTAGTAGGTACCCTTCACATTCATCCAATGTACTTAGTAACACTTACGCTAAATTCCGGGGTAGGGGTACCTTCTAGTGGGTCACCCCTTACGGAGGCCAAGGTCAAACAGCAAATCGTTGACGAATCAATTCTTATAGAACCATGAGTCCGCTTCCATTTTGGCTTGGATTTCCGATACCGTCCGCGCCAGTCACCCCGTCCCGTCTCGATTTCTACCGGGTTGTTTTATCGTAACCACATAGTTATTTCCATTCTATTCTTTGTTTCTTTTCCTTCCCAGACGAGGACCCCTTTTTTTGTAACGGGCGTGATTCCCCCAGAACTTTGAAGAAAGCAACCGTCTTTCGCCAAAAGGAAAATAAAATCAAAAAAGGGCATAAGGGAAAACTTGCTTAGAAAAGGGTTCTCGTGCTAGTGGTCCGTTTTATTTTTTCTGGGCCTGAGCCCCCCAGTTTTCGTCATCATGAACCAGACGTCGCGGACGGACGAGCCGTACGAAGGCGAAGGGCTCAACCAGAGCCCCAACGCCTTCTCGAACGACCTCGTTACGAACCAAGACCTCAATGGCATCGCTAACGCTAGAGAGCACAGAGGCGACTCCTCGAGGAGTATGGACAACTCGGGTCAGCCTAAGGCAGAGGACATCCCGCCTTCGATTGACAAGGAGGACCCTGATGGCGGCGCTCGAGCACCCGATCTGACCACTGCGTGTCGTACGATTGATCGGAGCTATGGCAGCGCCTCCTTCAGGGTGAACGATGATGGTAACGACAACAGCTCGATTGCGACTCGCAAGAGGACTGGTTTTAATCGAATCAAGCATACCATCATTACCTTTGGCAAGTTTGTCGGACCTGGGTTTCTTGTCGCTGTTGCGTATAGTATGTGGTCCTCTTATAAACTCGCATGCAGAGCCTCCATTCCTCCCTCTCCACCCATCGCTTACACATCTTATATATATACTGACCTACACCAACTCTAGTCGACCCCGGGAATTATTCCACCGACATCAGCGCCGGCGCTGAAAATCAGTTTCGTTTGCTGTTTATTATTCTTATGAGCAACCTGTTTGCCATCTTCCTGCAATGTCTCTCAATCAAGTTGGGAACGGTCACGGGGTTGAATCTGGCTGAAGCGTGCCGCGCATTCCTCCCACGATGGCTTAATTATTTTTTGTATTTCATGGCCGAAGCAGCCATTATCGCCACTGATATTGCTGAGGTAAATAACACAGCTCTCGTTTTGGGACATGGTGGCTAACTAGTGACAGGTTATTGGTACCGCCATAGGATTGAACCTGCTAATCCCCAAGCTACCTCTCGTAGCTGGTTGCGCCATATCGATCCTAGATGTAATGGTTATTCTCTTTTTCTACAGACCTAATGATTCGATTAAGGGGCTTCGCCTCTTCGAGGTCTTTGTAATGCTTCTGGTCATGGCTGTCGTCATCTGCTTCTGTATCCAGCTCTCGCTCATAACTGGCACGTCGCCTGGCCAAGTATTCCTAGGCTACGTACCAAACAACTCCATAACCCAATCAGCAGGTCTATTCCAGGCCTGCGGTATCCTAGGCGCCACGGTCATGCCCCATTCGCTCTATCTAGGCTCCGGGATAGTGCAGTCTCGTCTCAGACACTACGACTCCAAGCGAGGTCTTCTTCCGCCCGAGCCTCCGTCCTCAGACAGTAGCACTCAGGATGGCAAGACGGGCGAAAAGACGTACTACGTCCCTAGCCTCAAGGCCATTAAGCACTCACTTAAGTACTCGTATGCTGAAGTAGCCATTTCCCTCTTCTCCTTCGCCCTGTTCGTCAACAGCGCCATCCTCATCGTCGCCGGCGCCAGTCTCTACAACAACCCGGACGCCCTCGAGGCCGACATCTTCGGCATCCACGACCTGCTCTCCCAGAGCATCAGTCCGGCCGCAGGGACCATCTTCGCCCTCGCACTCCTGTTCTCCGGTATCTCGGCCGGTATAGTGTGTACGATCTCAGGCCAGATGATCTGCGAGGGCGCGCTGAAGTGGAAGATGAAGCCCTGGCTCCGCCGTCTGGTTACACGCTCTATTTCCATCACCCCGAGTATCATCATCGCCGGCGCCGCGGGCCAGGAGAAACTCAACGCTGCGCTCAATGGCAGCCAGGTGGCGCTCAGCGTGGTGTTGCCGTTCGTCTCGGCGCCGCTGATCTGGTTCACGTGCTTTAACAAGTACATGACGGCGCAGCCGGGCCACGCGCGGTTCAAGACCGAGGGCAAGGATTCGTTCACGTTGAACGGCGTCGAGCTGACCGTCAACGAGAGTAATGGCGAGCTGGGCCCTGTCGATGGCGATAAGCCGGTGAGGATGGCGAATCCGTGGTATGTCTGCATTCTTGCTGGTATCATCTGGCTTATTATCGTCTGCATGAATGTCGCGAATCTGGTGTTGCTGGGTCTCGGCAACGATTAAGCGGTCATTTACTATCAAGACGGCGCTGCGGCGCAGATAAACTGTCACTGTCAATTATTACCCCTTCTCGTCGATTGGGCATAGCGATTCGAGCCTAGCATTTTACTTCGATGCGAGCGAGCGAGCCATTGCGGGGATTCATTTCACCATTTACATTCTAGATCACTGAGTTATGCTATAAGTACGTGCCGTTTAAGACGAACGAGATCAAGAGAATAAGAGTCCACGTATCTACATTACATTATATTTTACGGAAATAGTGAGTTTACATTATGTCACGAGAGAGCAAGCGAGAGAATGAAAAGGAGTTATACTGTATCTACATAGGTATACTCTGCATAGATCATAGATCGTATCATACAATAGACAATGCTTCACATCTTCAGATATCGATTGGGTCTTACTACGGATAAGTAGATAGGCAGTCTTATTTCACTGGGGCCTTGGTTTAACCTAAATTCCAGGCATGGTGCAGTTTTCCTTATGCTACTTCACTTCTAATTCCCACGTTACCAGGATCCCTTAAGAATAAGCCCGTAGAGATATGATTAAGATCAGTATAGCATCTATGCGCCCAGCCTATGTTAAAGCCCAAAGGAGAGCTTTAAGAATTATATGCATATATAGGGGTTGGGAAGCGGACGGGGGGGGATAGATTGGAAGGAAATAAGGTAAAACTCAATTGCCTCACAGACGCTATTATCGTCAATGCGTATGTCAAACAGGGCAAGCTTTCTTGGCACACGATAACTCCATGTCTCCTTTTGTGAGTCAATATAAGGCTCGAGATGTACCCAGATATTCGTGAGGCTACCTACTATGCAACACGGATTCGTACATACAGTTGTAATTTACCATCCAAGATGGCTCATTCTGTGGAACATGCTTATCTGATCAAGTATTACTGTTAATCATCGTCATCGTGAGTTTGAATTATTTCTAAAAGGTTGAAGGTGAACCCCTATTTCCAGCAATACGGCTGTCTAGCCAGGAGGTAGATATTTTCATGGGAATATCTACCCCTTGACCGTCTTAATTGAAAACTTATATACGCAGACTTTTCAATTGAGATATACAATTTTGGTTTAGGATAATATAACCGGCCGCTTTCGTTGGACCTTTACGTAGCGGCTGGGAATTTTCAGGTTGGATTGCAATAACCCTTATTTTTGTCACCGTGGCTGATTTAACGAGCGAGTGATTTATAAAGTTGCATCTTTTGTTTAGATTTCGACGGGAAGGATAAGATTCACTCCTTTAGGTGATAGTTTAGACCATCTATCGGCGGCGTCTGTCTGATTTCCGCCCAGAATGGCGACGGGTCTGGAATCTCATGTGGTCAATGCATCGAGGACTCGCTGCTATAACGAAGAAAACACTTGTAAGAAGCTATATTACACTCCAAATCTAAACGCCACTTAACACTCAGGTGTAAACGCCACTTGAACGCTCTTGTTTCGTACCTAATATGGTATAGCCCGGTAGAGAATCAGAACAACAAGGTTTAGTATAAAATCGTACTGACTGACCTTTCTCCGGCGGCCTTCCCAGAACATATAAATACCCAGCCCATCCTGCACCATTCTTCACACTCAACACTTTCTTTCTCCCCAAGTTCAAAACCAATGTTACAATCCGCCAGATAGTAGATAATTTCAAAGCCATCCATACAAGCAAAATCACATAACAACCCTCAGCTTACCTTGAAGCCCCTTTTCTCAAGTGTCTGCAGACTTGTTCTACCAGAGTCAACCATACACTGATCAAGCAACAACACTGAACACATCAAATACTTTCTCGTCGATTGAGAACCTACATACACACCACTCAATCATCTTGGGACACCTTACCAAGAACAACACATACAAGCAAAACCACATAACAACCCACGGCTTAACTTCAAGCCCCCTTTCTCAAATACCTGGAAGACTTCTTCCACCATCAGAGTCACCTACACCCTGATCAGCCAACAAGACTGAGCACATCAACACATCAAATACATCTACACACCCCTTGATCAACTTTATCAAGAAAAAAACATTTCACAATGTCTTGCTCTTCCCCCGCCTCCTCTTCTTCCGCTTCTGGAGCCAGCAGCGCAGCCCCCCAGGGCACAATGAAGAAGAACACCTACCGAGGAGGAAACAGATACCGAGGAGGACGCTACCGCGGACGGCAACTGGAGCGCGTCCCATCAGAACAACTCGGCCCCAGCCTCGGCAGCGGCCTCAGCCCACCACTACCATCACCATCATCACCACGACCACACATTCCGGGATGGGCACAGCTCCGCCGCCACGGCCGCGAATGGCAAGCAAAGCTCTACCAGCACAGGCTGGAGCAGCGCTTCCGCAACGAGCCCAACGGCGCCAACCTGGGGCTCGTGTACGACTACCACAAGAAGATGAACCTGGCGTACAAGAAGGACCGGTTCAGCGGGGCCATCCGGCCGCGCACCATGATGGACGACTACTGGGACGCCATGGACGAGCGCAAGTTCCGCCTCGAGAAACGCATGTGGCAGATGCGCAAGGAGCAGCTCGAGATGACGCAGCTCGTCGACATCGACAGGGAGGTCAACGGCGTGGCCACGATGCCCGAGCCCGACTGGAACACCAGCGACTACGAGGACTACGATTCGGAGAAGGGTTTCCCCGAGCATAAGGGGGTGATGCGAATCAGCCGCCTCTTGAACCCAAGCCACGACACGGAACATCGCTCGGGGATGGAGATCAGCAGCCTCTTGAACCCAAGCCACGACGAGGAACGCCCGAGCGTTGTGGATTCGGACAAGGTTGAGGTTAAGGAGGAGCCTCGCACGACGGACCAAGGGTCCTCCTCCCCCTTGTCAGACTGGTCAGCGGAGTTAGAAGAGGAGGAATAAATCTCGACACTAATTATAAGGGTTCAAACTCAATCACTAATTCGGAACCCACTCGACACTAAGCAGCCAAACCGGCGAAGCTTATTACCTAATCAACCACTACTACAACAACTCAATTTGGCATATTTTCTTTGCACTTTTTTCGAATTCGGCAACGCCTGCGATTAGCTTTTGGGAATGAGAGAACGAGAACACGGGGCCTGGAGTTACGGGACATGGACCCTGCATCGGCAGGATATGCATGACTGGGACTACATGGGCGGCATAGCGTTTATCAACTTTGATACCCCGGTTTACGGCATTGGGGGGGAAAGCGACAATGGGAAATTGGAACAGGAAAGCGATTGTTACGAAAAGGGATCAGCATGGTATTTATCAGATGGAATTCTGGGCGTTGAACGGCGCATTAGGGATACCTTGAGGGATGGGACTGGCCACTAAGTTGGTCCACGAAGATCCACGGAGATAACTTTGAATGAGAAGCTTTGCCGACCCATAAGTGATTGCTATTTTAAAATGAAGTGAAGTTCACGTGCCTTTAAGATTTTACCTGTGGCCCATTTAATCTGACAGACCCCTGACCGGTATGCGTGGGGATAGTAGAAGACGAAAGTCGGTATACCCAACTAGTATGTAGGGAACGCGGCGCTTCACTCGTAAGTGGTAGAGCTTATATACGCACCTACATATATGAGGCTGCTAAGCACATCCACATCAGGAGGCTGCTGTCACTTCTTGTAAGCAACCAATAAGCCGTAGCTAACATCCGGGATCCCGGTAGTAGACGGCCCCACAAAGAGGACCATAATAGAAATTCAAGAGTCGATCTTCCGACCGCAAAGAGTCCACAATTGGCCGACGTTAAGGTTGGCTGTAACGGTGGAATCCACGACATCTAGACCAATTTCGACTTTGCGACTAAAAAGCCGATCGGAGTCATGGGTATAGCTTCTTTGGAATTAACAAATTGGGTAAATATTTCAATTGACTGGGATTTTGCCAAATGCCGAGAAATAAAAATGCCTCATCACAAGCTAGCGAATGGTGGGAGCACGGGGGCCAGAACTAGTCCTGGGGAAAAAGAGGGAGAAGAGAAGGGGTCAGAAAAAGTGGTAGGAAGGAAGAGAGAGAGAGAGAGAGGAGAGACACGGGGAAAGGGAGAGCACGTTTGTTGCAAGGGGTCAGAAAGAGGAAAGCCGAGAAAAAAGTCGTTGACGTATACCGTGTGCACGAAAGGAATAGATACGTGGCTCCGCAGTCCACATAAAATGTATGAATAAGTCGCGTCCGGTCACGACTACGGGCTGTAACTCGTCACGCGGAACTATCGTGAAGTGGTCCCTCGTGTAGGCTAGATAGATCGTCGATTGTTGGTTTCGAAGACGGGGTGTTCTGCTTGACCGCATCCCAGGGGCGGCGTCGGAGGCGAAGGAAGGGGGTCCATTATTAGGCGCTTATACAGGGAATGCAGGAGGTCACTTGGTCACCTGGGCAGGCTGTGCGTAAGATAAAGGGTAGAATGAAAATAGCAAATTCGTTGAGTAATGTAGTAATGAGGACTGATTCACATGAAAAAGAAATGAGTAATGAGGGGCAGCTGGAGATTTCGGTTCTCGAATTTCGAGGAACGGGATGCCAAATTTCCAAAGCCCCCTTTGGCCCCCTTCTAGTGAGCCCTAGTGGCTATTTCCCCTCTACACTACCTATACAGCTTCCCCCTGTAGTAGAAGAAGTTCCACCAATCCCCCCCGAGTCCGTGGGATAGATTGGGTATGAAAGTGGATCCCTATCTCTTACCCAGTTCCGGTAAGGCCTAGGCTCAACAAGACAAACCTGTCTTGCGACGGACCTGGTACCTATCTTGCCGGTATCTTGCGGATGAAACTTTAAATGCCCAATAAACATTCCCCGCAACTCCTCCACCTCCCCCACTCTCCACGAGCCTAGCAGCATACGTACCTGAAGGTGTGCTTTTGGAAGTGCTCCAGAGACACGGGCGCGGCGGCTCAAACCCCCCTGTTTCTACTTGCATTTGTGCATTTTTGCATTTGCATTAGCTATTTTTTCAATTTCGCATGCTTAAATCACTTCAGCCGGTTGAGATCGGTATAATACGTAAGTGCGACATCCATGGATGAGCGATCTGCTTGGACTTACCAAGATGATTTTCCACTCCTTCACTGCCACCATTAACAATACCATCTCCTCCTCCTCCTCCTCCTCTTCTTGTTCCTCCTTTTGTTCCTCCTACATTCTCTCTTCCTCTCTTCCTTCTTTATTCCTCCGCATAATACCTCTTAGCCTAAAGTCTCGCCGATTTTCTGCTCTCTTTCACCCTGCTCCGTCGCAAACCAGAATAACCGTTATCAGACGGACTCCTAACGTAACCTCACTCTCTCCCTCGGCCCCCTTTCAACCGATCGCATACCACCACCTTGATCCTCCTAGTCCTAATTGCTAGGATAAGGCTAAATTGCCTCACGGTGATTTCCAAGCCTCAACAGGACATCCTCCAACTACAACTCCAGCTAGAACTCCGTCTATAGTTGCGCTTCATAGCGACCGGCGCGCAATGGGAGATCACCGTGAGACCAACGGGGTTGGCGCACAAAGCCAACCCTCAACCAACGGCAACACAAATGGCCAGATTAATGGGATTAATGGCCATGTCAATGGTTCTACCAGCGGATATACCAATGGCCACACCAACGGCCAGGTTAACGGCCACACAAATGGCAACACCAACGGCATTAACGGTACCAACGGTACCAACGGCATCAACGGCCATGCCAAGGTTAATGGCGATGCCAGTTCGGAATGGTTCATTGGCAGCATAGACCAAGGAACAACGTCATCGCGATTCCTAATCTTCAATCGCCACATGGACCCTGTCGCAAGTCATCAAATGGAGTTTGAAAACTATTATCCTCACTCGGGGTGAGTGTCTGACGTCACATCCTCACTAATTACATCAATGATAAGCTAACATGTTGATCGCGAACCACAGTTGGCACGAACATGATGCACTCGAATTACTTACTTCAGTGGAGCTATGCATCGAAAGGGCAATGGAACAATTTACCTACAAGGGTTATTCCAAAGATCAAATCAAAGCCGTAGGTATCACCAACCAGCGAGAAACCACGGTTTGCTGGGACAAGATCACCGGCGAACCCGTCTGCAATGCGGTCGTATGGCCCGACACCCGGACCAAAGATGTCGTTCGAGACCTCAAGAGATACCCGGGCGCCCATAAGATTCCAGAGCTCTGCGGTCTTCCCTTGAGCACGTATCCCTCCAGTGTAAAGCTCGTCTGGTTGTTGCGAAACGACTTAAAAGTGAGACAAGCCTACGAGGAAGGCCGCCTCGCTTTCGGCACAGTAGATAGTTGGCTGATTTACCGACTAAATGGTAAAGATAAGAACATCCACGTCACGGATACCACAAACGCCAGCAGGACCATGTTCATGAACTTGCACACCTTGCAGTATGACGAGAGGCTGCTTTCCTTCTTCGGCATTGATCGGAACAAGGTCGCATTGCCCAAGATCGTGCCTTCATCCGACCCCGAGGCCTTTGGAACTATTGCCAGCGGCGCCTTGGCCGGAGTGAAGATTGCGGGCTGCTTGGGTGACCAGTCTAGCGCTTTGGTTGGCCATTGCGGGTTCCGATCCGGCCAGGCGAAGAACACATACGGTACCGGATGTTTCCTGTTGTACAACGTAGGTCATAAGCCGGTGCTTTCCAAGTATGGCCTCCTGGCAACAGTCGCCTTCGACTTCAGCCCTGCCCGAAGACCGGTATACGCCCTAGAGGGCAGTATAGCAGTAGCCGGTGCCGGTGTAAAGTTCCTGATGCACAACCTAGGCTTCATCAGGGACTCGACCAAAGTTGGTGAATTGGCGGAGACCGTCAAGGATAATGGCGGAGTAGTATTCGTCACTGCCTTCAGTGGTCTATTCGCGCCGTACTGGATTGATGACGCGAAGGGCACTCTTTGTAAGTTACCATCAATACTCAAACCACACTGACAATCCCTTGCTAATTGACCACAGTCGGTATAACGCAGCACACACAACGAGGCCATATCGCCCGCGCGACCCTCGAGGCAACCTGCTTCCAGACGCGCGCCATTCTCGAAGCCATGGAGAAGGACTCGAACCACAAGCTCGAGTCTCTCGCCGTTGACGGCGGCATGTCCAACTCGGACCTCACAATGCAGACCCAAGCCGACATCAGCGGGATCCGCGTCGAGCGCCCCGCGATGCGCGAGACCACAGCCCTAGGCGCCGCCATCGCGGCCGGCCTCGCAATCAAGGGCTGTTGGTCGGACTTCGGCGAGCTGACGCAGCTCACAAGAAAGAAGCCCGGCCGCAAGGTCTTCGAGCCTCAGGTCGAGCCTAAGAAGGCTCAGCGCATGTACCAGCACTGGGAGCGCGCCGTCGATATGAGCCGCGGTTGGGTCCGCGATGACATGCACTACCAGGAGGAGAACGAGTCCAGCCGGCCGGACATCTTCAGGAAACCGACTTTGTAAAGGCGGTAATGTGGATGTGGCTGTGGCCGCGTTGTGAACATGTGAGCATTTGGAGAAATTTACGTCTCGGACCGGAGTGGGCTCCTCTCGTTAATAAGGATGTGCTGGCTGCTGCAATAGACAGACAGACAGACAGACAAGTGGTGGTGGTGGTGGGTATGATGGTTGCAATTGCAAGGTGCGAATAAAGTGGATGAAATGAAGTGGATCAGGCAAGCGTTGTCTCATCGTTCATTGGATTATGAAAGCGCTCGCCGCGCAATGACCTTCCTTGCGCGCTGCAACTGTTTTGGGATGGCATGACAGGGCATTCGGACGTTGTTCCCGGAAGATTTTCTGTTGCAGGCATATACGGTATATGTAGGGTCAGTGGTACCTTACATGTTCTCCTCGCATACATTATACATATCACATACATGTATGCATCAGCACGAGGTAGCATACAGACAGATGAAAGACGGGGGATATGTATGCTGGTGGTAGTGGTGGTGGTGGTGGTGGTAGCGACGGTCGGGTTCGGGCCATTTATTAATAATGTTAGTCCTACAAAGGTCATAATGCGAATACATATATCCTTACACACCCTACATACCTACATATCTCAAATGCCTTCTGCATGTCTACCCCGTACATTAGGTAGTCAGGTGTTTACTACTTATATCCATGGTTTGTCTCCATCGCTGTGCATACGCACGTACGATACATACAGATGACACAGGCACGGAACGCATCCGAATCCGCAACCCGATTGGTGAGGTCTCCCTTGTTTATATATAGACGTAGATCTGCATATCTCACCGCTTGCGTTGGGGAGCCTAGACCGAACCGAAGGCACTTGTCTATCGGCACGAGTGTGAAGTGTAGTTGTCCCACGTGGTGGTAGTTTGGCTGATGTGTTGGTTTGTAGTTCTTATTCTAGGCTAGGAGCGTACAGGGGAACAGAAGGGCAGTGAATACATGCCCGGGAATAGCTGATATTCCCGCGATATACCTGGATATGTCAGCATCGATCAAGGCATGGTTCGTTACCGACTAGGCATATCATAAAATATACGATGTCCGTATGTTATACTATAGGTCGATTGCACCACTTATAAGAGAATTACCGATCAGGGCCTTACTATCATTTTAGAGCTAGCTGAGTTAGACCAAATCACATATAATAATCAGCACTACGAAACACTTAATCATTATCTTGAATTGTTTTTGTCTTTTGCCTATCTAATCTAGGCGGCAGAGATGCCATATAGAGACAGAGGCAGGAACAAGGTATCTACTCCTCATGCAAAGCAGGGTAGGTTAGTCCGTCTCTCGATCCGATCTCCTTCAGACCGTGCTTGCTCAAGGGGCAATCAACGAGCCAATCGCATGCACACACTAATAGGAACCGCAATTAAACCATCACCGTAACGTCGTATGCTCTCACGTCCATATTTTTGGTTTTCAGGGAGCCCCCCAATGCCCGACCTCGTCCACGTCATCTATCTTTTTCGTTTAGGCATTCTTTTCCGTCTTTTGCTTGGTATATAAGCCTCGATGGCTAAAAGGAGCTCAATCCAGACCCTGAGAGTTTGTGTAGGTGAGGGTCGCGCATCGTGAATGAGGACTTAGTTGCCTGCCGTTTATATAAGGCAAAGTTCAACTTGGGACACAGACGATCAAATGTCGCTCTCATGTTCCTCGAGTCTCCTAGATCTTGACGGAATTCTGACAAAACAATGACGATTGTCTACCATGACATGCTGACCAGAACGCCGCCCTATTTGGAAACTGAATCGAACAATGCTGAGAAGAGAGGTTGCCATAAGGTAAAGGGCGAAATGCCGATGAATTACGAAATCATAGTGAAAAAGGTCAGATATACACGGAAAGAAGTGCTGAAAATCGAAGGGGCCGGCCGAGAGCACAAAGTGGTGCTGCAATCGATTACATGATGATAGCGGGAACATCAACGTTCGCCTTGATGCTCTTGTGTGGCAGAACACTGCCACCGTTGACGTAGATCTCGTCGCCAATAGTGACATCGTCACCGAGAACTGTTACGTTCTCAAGACGAGCCCACTTTCCAACGCTGCTGTTCCATCCAACGATGGTGCTCTTAATCCAAGCATGGTCCTTGACCTTAGAGCCCGGGAGAAGTGTGCATCGCTGTAGACGCACACCATCACCAATGACAACATTCTTGCCTATAACCACATTGGGGCCGATGCGGCAGTTCTTGCCAATCTTGGCACTCGGGTCAACCATTACGTTGCCACCGTAAACGTAGCTCTCCGACGGCGAGACCAATAGATGGGGCTGCTTCTTAGCCAGCGAGGAGAGGTAGAGACATGTACCGGTCAAGAAATCCTTCGGTTGACCAACGTCCATCCAGAAACCCTCGAGATCGAAGGAGTGTAGTTGGCCATCACGAACGATAGCAGGGAAGGTTTCTTGCTCGATGGAGGTCGGTCGGTTCTTCTCGATGCGCTGGAGCACTGACGTGTTCAACATGTAGAGACCGGCGTTGATTCGGTTGCCGACGAATTCGACGGGCTTCTCAACGAAGCGGTCGATTCTCGAAGGGTGGTTGGGCTTGTGGACAATAACACCATATTTGGAGGGCTCTTCAACCTTAGTGACAACAATGGTGCCTTCGTCACCATGTGACTTGTGGAACTTGGCGAGTGCCTCGAAGGGGAATTCGCAGGTAACGTCGGAGTTCAGCACGAAGAAGGGAGAGTCGTCCTTAGCGAGAATCTCTTCTGCAAGCTTAAGAGGACCGGCAGTGCCTAGGGGCTCGTTCTCGAGGGAGAAATGGATCTTGACACCAAGAGTATCCTCATACTATACGAAACAAATGCGGTCAGCGGACGGGGAAAAGGCTACCTACAGATTTTGACTTGTTTCGGCTACTAACCTCTTTCAACACTCTCTCCATAATCTCAGGGCGGTAGTTGACAGCGAGTACCACATCGGTGACACCAACTTTTGCTAAAGCCTCGATCTGGTGGAGAATCATGGGCTTGTTGGCAAACTCGACAAGGGGCTTGGGCATGGTAAGGGTCTACGCAAGGCTTATTAGAATTCAAGTTTCAGACATTCTGCGTTGCTCGACTCGGCGATGCATGATAACAGATTGGCACACATACCAAAGGTCGCAGACGCGTACCAAAGCCACCGACGAGAATAATGGCTATTAAAGGGGCATGTCAGCTAATCGCACTCTATTGCGGTACTATGCATGGGATTTTGCGTTGCGATGATAAAAACATACCCTTCATGTTGACGGCGAGTGATTAAACGAGATAATGTGTAATAGTCGCAAAGCGAATGTAAGTTGTGAAGTCGGCACTCTTGTGTTGAGTGGTGTTGCAGTCAAAGAAACGAACGACGATGGTCTGACCGCGAGGGAAATTGAAGAGAAGGAAGTCGGTGTGGGAGGGTTCTTTATGTAATTGAAGCTTGTCGCGAAAGGAACAAAGTTAAAGCATCCACGTGGGGGCTACAATGGCAACTTAAAAACTGTTGATGTGGTGAATAACTACAAACGCTAGAATCACGGTGTCTTGAGTTGAGGACACCTAAGTTTTCTCTTTTGACGTTGGGCTGTCGCGAAAGTTCAGGTCGAACGAGAGGATTGTTAGATGTGTTAAGATGTACGGTTTACGAATGCCCCCTTTATTCTTATTCGTCGCGCCAGTGAGTACTCGAAATTAGCGTCCCCCCTTCAGCCCCTTCCAGCTCCATCCCAGATCCCTGGCATTTAGACCTTTTTGGCACCTGATTTCTGAAAAAGGCTATGAAGCACGGGCCTCTCAGCCACAGTTGTGGCAGTTACGCCGCGCAATATCCTGTTTCGGGACCAATCACATGTACTTCCACCCCACGCGGTACGAAGCTTTAAGATTGATTGAACAGAGTTTGATTATGCATCATGTTATTTCAATTAACTTCGAGCAATTTATTTATTCGCATTGGAAATGACTCAATCATACATACCTATAATAAATAATAGGACTGGAAGGAATACATTGCTCCTAATGCGGTTGAATTTTGAACTCGCACCTTGTCAAGTCAACCCTCCTACTTTACATAAGCAGTGCTCGTATTTAATGGAGTGGTCTTATACGATACCACATATATATAAAATACGAGCCATCTCTGTTCAGAGCCTTCTCGAATCATTCCATAGCTTGGAGTCTAAGACATACACATTGAACTACCGGAGTCCGTTTCCCTACGGAGGTCGACACATGAATTCGCCCATGACTCGTTATCCTTATTACGTGATAAGACGAGATGATCCTGCTTATCCTACTTCCGACTTGGTACGGGATCAACGGTGGTATTATGTGCCACATTTAAGAAATGCCTACCCAAATACCGAGGCTGCTAGGGTAACCTAATTATCTACAGTAGTGACATGCAGCAACCGTCGTCTCCGTCCCAGGTTGGCAGATGTTGTGTCACGACCTGCAGGTTCGTTGTGCCTGTCACAGGAACAGGGCAACGTAATGTCCACCCACGCTCCCGCCGAAGAACCACCATCCATTATCTGGAACATTGTTCGGGATAAAAAAAAAGCTGGGGACGCTGATCCGTGGGGTGAGTAATCTAGCGGCTATCCTTTTTTTAGTAGACAATTGTTCTGTCCCATGACTGTGACCGTAGGACTTCACTCGTGAGTCGACTCACGATATACTCAAACCTTTTGCAATTACATAATTCTTTGTACTATCGTCGTTATCCCTTTGTTCCCCGGATTCGAGTATCCTATTCCCGTAGTACGAAATAGAGAACTCATTGATTACGTATGTAGTTCGGACTGACACATGACACATATCACGGCCACTTGCATCAAGACGACAACTGCTAGTTGTTTCAACAGGAAAATTCCGTGCGACCATGAGAAAAATAATAATAATTATTCGTCATGTCGTGAACGTCGTAAATTCGAATTCTTCGTGACTATCGTAAAATCATCATGATGTGATCATCATCTATCTAGTAAGCGTAGTAGCAAGCAGAGCCGTGAGATCGTTAAAAGAATCGTTTTATGAAGAATTCCAGACAAAAAAGGCAGGAAGAAGAAGAAAAAAAAGAAGCAGAAAAACCTCCCCATCTTCGGGTCGCCTGGTCGCAAGACGAAGGCGCCCGCCCAAGAAAAAATAATAAATGCCTCTTCTCTTTTGTTTCTTTTTTCCCTGGCACTCGTTTCCCTTTCCCGGTTTCTCTACGCTCTCTCTCGTGTTTCCCTTTGCATCCCGACTCTAGATTTCGGCCGATTGATTCGCTTTCTCGTTCGTCCGGTTAGAGGAAAATGGATAAAATGCCCAACAGGAACCCGCCCAAAAAGGAGAGAGAAGCGCAATGTTCAAAGGGGGTTTTTGTGTGCCACATTGCTCTAATTTTCGGCCTCCCGCGCAGTCCCAGGGGAAGGCACTCAAAAGAAGTCTATCTCGAGATAACCAAAGTCCATTGTTAGTCGAGCCAGAGCCATAATGGCCAGTCGGGACGGCTCTCCATGCCAGATTATGGGACTGGGAAGATGGCACCTCAAGAACGGGTTATTTTTTCGCCAAATAGCAGAGTTGCCTCCAATAGAATCCGTTTTCCTGAACCGGCCTGGTTCTGTAAATTCCCACGGGCCGAGAAAAAAAGGGGGTTGGTTTTCATCATCGTCTTTTTTGTTTTCAAGAATCAGAAAAAAAAGGAGAAAAGGCGGAAAAAAAATCGTCATCAAAGCGCAGCATAAAAAGGGCCTCTCCCAGGAATTCTCATGACAACGGAAATTGCCATTATTAAGATTGATTGATTGGTTGGTTGGATTTTTCATCATAAAGTCGTTCAGTTCTGTCGTCAAGGTCGTAATTTCGTGGATGTATGCAAACTTTTGTCTCTCTCTCTCTCCTTCTCTGTCTGTGTGTCATCTCGGGATATGCGGGTGCGTGTGAATGGGGGTATTCCGCGGAATATGCCTGAGGATAAGCTGTGAAGCTTCACCACGTGTATATATATCAATCTTTGACGCCTTTCTCTCTGCTCTCTGCTCTTCGTTTGTATCCATTGGTTGAAATTAGCCGATGGGTCGTGTGTCTGTGGGCCGCAGTCCATCGGGAACGGCCCTCAAGGATTTTTTATTATTTTTCCCCTCACTCGAAGGATGCGGTCGAGCTGCTGCTCGAGTGGTGCCCAGACCGGTAGCGGCTCTCCTTCTGGCTGTGGCCGTGACTGGACGAAGCATGGCGGGATTTCTTGCGCCTGCTCGACTCATTGGCTGGAAGACCCTGGACGATTCCATTGCGCGCGAGCATGCCTCCATTGACAGAAAAATTCCGGCATACCATGAAGGCCCTCATGGCGGCATTCTCCTGGGCGAGGTGGTCCGATGCGTAGGCCAGGTCGGTCTGGTACTCGCGCCCATTAACCAGGACCAGGCACGTGTAGCCACTGGGATGTCTGTGACACTCGTACGAAGGGTCGAGCCACCCACGACGCCGGCACAGGCCTATCGGATGCCATGTTAGCTTGCTGATCCTGGAACTTCCGAACCGCCCCTATTCGATGCCAATGACGCCGCCGCGTGGTATGCAGCCCTAATGACGCGATGGAGATCGAGCATGAGAGATGCACCATGCATGACAGCCCCGGATCGCGAGTACAGCAAAGCACAGCACAGCACAGCAACCGGCACATCCCAGATTCGAACGTGAGGTGTACATCCATCCATCCACACATAATCCTTACGCCCATCCATACATGCCAGGAACGTGGCGTTGAACAACAAGACAAGAGTGTATAGCTAACATGTGGTTCGAGGTTCCTGCGGCATCGAGGCTTCGACGCAGGGGGTTGTCCACGTGTGAGACGAACTCGTTCTTCGCTGTTCCAACCAGACCCACAGCAAGGCGGCGCGCGCGCGTCATCGTGGGGTCATTGGAGGAGAGCGAGGCGACAAGTTCCGCCACGGGCCCGTATGTTGAAAAAAAAGGGAAAAAATCCAAAAAATAAAAATAAATAATAATGCAACAGGTAGGCAGCAAAAGGAAACTTACTTACTCTCGAGATACTGCATGTAGAATCCTCCCATATTGCTGACGGCGGCAAGTAACGACAACGCAACTCAATGGCCCAGAACTTTCGTTAAAAAGGGGAAAGAAGAAAATTTCCAGCAGGGTGGTATTCTTCTCTCAAAAGCATAGAAACACCCCCACCAACACACAACAACACGCAGTAGGAGGATATGAATCGGTGTCGGGGGTAGTATGTACGAAATTCCCGGAGAGAGACAGGCGTAAGCAGGAGAGGGCACGGGATGAGATTCCGGGGAAAGGACCCTTTGTGAGTATGCAGTCAAGCCCAACTGTACGAGGGAATTAGATGGTCAAGACCGACCGGTAGGGCAGCACTGAAAAAAGTTTCGTTGATGAGCTCTCTGTACTACAAGGACCGAGGTGTGGTTGTGGTGGTGGTGTTGAAGAAGGGGGAGGTTAGGGCTACGTATTCGGGGCTGCGGTGCAGAGAGACGAGCCATCGACGGCGAGACATGTGTGCTTTATTGCAGAATTGGACTTGTTAGTGCGGGGCAGGGATCTGTAAAGACGCAATTAAAACAGACAAGGCCGAAGGGGCAATGGGGACGGAAGGGAACCAGGTCGATAGACGCAGGTGAAGATGCGGCTCTTGAAGAGTGTGACCCCATCTTGCTGTGCTGGCGCGTGTCGTTGCCAGTTGATAAAACCTCGAGAGACTAGGCAACTCCACCGCAACACATGGGGTATGCATTCCCTTAGACGATCATCTCTGATAAGTCTGGCCGTACTCCTTTTGGCAGAATGTGGTACCGCCGTCTCCGTCCGAAGTTTTTTTTTTCTCCATAACCCTGTCCGACAATGGGACCTAGCTGGGTAAAAAGAGAATGATGTATATGCAGAGGTAAGCATATTGGAGTGGCGAAATGAAACTGGAACCAGTTCTGCGGCCAATCCACGACCTCGGCGGAACTTGAGAGAAAAAAATAATATTAGACAAAAGAAGAGAGGTCGAGAAAGAAAAATTGCCCACAAGGGCCCGGGCAACCAGTCACGTCTCCTCCTCTGACGGCCACCCGGAGCACCGCAACAGAGAAGGGATGTGCCTGGTTCGTTGTCTGGAGGGGAAGGTCACTGACAGGAGAGGGAGAGAAACAAACTGCCATTTCCAAGATCCCTCCTGGGCGGACACTAATGCAATAGCTACTCAATCAAAACAACGAAAAAGCTTGGTACGCCTTGGAAAACAGCGTTCTTAGACGACCAAAAAAGGGTCAATAATGATACACTCCCCACGTACGTGCATACCCACCCAGGGTCTCTCTGCTACTACGATATGATGCCCTGTCTGTTGATATGTACGCGCACCTGTATCATGTAGGTATGTATGTATAGATCCATGTATGTACATGACAAGGACTCGGAGATCGAACTGAGAGATGAGAGAAAGAGGGGGTCCCTAACGGTGAGCTCAGATGGAGTCTCGGATCTGAGAAGAAGGTAACTACAAGCAACCAACCCACTGGGATCAGAGCAACATATTGGACCGAGGGGGTGGGTGAGCGATTCGCGACGGTGCCATAATAGACAACGTAAGCAGGAAAGCAATTGGACGAATAAGAGCCGTTGATAGTAGCCGTCGAGAGAAAACTGCTAAAATAGAGGTAAAATACTACTGGGGCTTATTATTTGTTATCTAATAATGTCCCAATGGCTTTCCAATGGGAAGAGCGCAAGCTTGCAATCCGTTCAAAATCCGTCCAAGCGGCGGCGCGTTGTTGACATTTGTGGCCGGCGCTGGGCGGCCATGTACATAGAACATTGAGGGGAGTTACTTTGAAAGTAGTAATAGTAGTAGGAGTAGCAATAGTAGCAGCAGCAGGGCCAGTAGTAGTAGTGTTAATCCATTTTTAGTTCCTTTGTTGTTTTTTTTCTTTTTCCCCCTTTTCCCCTCTGGGGCTAAACATAAAGTAACAAAATCGACAAGCGACTGGCTCAGAGTCGGAACCACGAAGTCGGTGAAGGAAGAATGAGATGCATGAACAGTGGCTAGCCTGCCTGGGCAACCCCGGTCTCAACATGAACCTGGTCTCTGCCCTAAGAAGCCATTGGAGAGCCATTGAAGACCCTGCGAAGACCGACAGGAGCCACTAAGAAGCCTATGGGCGTTGGGCCAATCATCGTCGCTCACGCCCGGGAGCGGCGAGGCGACTAGGCGAAGAACAGACGTTTAACACCTCATGCAATGATGAGTTGGCATTGCCGCTTGATATTAAATCAAGATAGACGTTATTTTGTGCATGTTAGATTGGGTACGGGTACTAGTCGATCCAACGCGCGCACGCCTGGGACTGAGGTAGCGGTACCGATCACGACCTGGCCCGAACAGGCCTGACCACCTTGTTGCATATGAGGAAATGGGATGCCGCTCATGATGACGATTTTCGTTGCTTGGATGGACGAAGGAACCGTCGTGATTGCTACAATACATACGTCCACACAGCAGACGAAAGCGAGAGGAGAGAGTGAGAGAGAGAAAGATGACAGCGGGATGTAACTTTCGGACTTTAATGTAGCGGCCGGTAGGACTAACTATTTTTTTTTTTTTCCTATCATTTTCGAGACACTCGATTCGCAGCGGTTGGAGACGCCCAGACCAACGTCCAGCCCACATAAGAGATGCGCTAGGCGCAATACAAAATGCAATATTTACAGGTACCTACCTACTTTGTATAATACATCCATAATATTCTCTCTCTACCTAGGCAGTTTATGAAAGTGCCAGAAATACATACCGAGATATGGGTATGTAGCGACGTGAGGGAAGCATTGGAAACGAGATTATCATAACAAATACATCGTATAGCAAAAACACACGCGAATGGAAGAAAGGGAGGGAAAATAGGAAAAATGGGAAAATTGAGCAGAATAATATTATGATGATATTTAAGTATAAAATACCTAATATCACGCATGTATTTCGTGTAAGACGGTCACAGACGGACTGACCGGGTACCACTAGGCTATGTTGTATGTACTTCAATGTTGATGCATCTCATTGTGTATCCTACCACCGTGTTGTTTCAAGGAACTTTTTTAGACTGAAAAAAGCTACGAACGATGGAAAACAACTCGATGCCGTCTAGAAGCCTAGAGAAGGGAATTCCCAGTCATTGTTTAGTCTACGGTTACGCGCAGAACTAAGGGAAACACCCCATGCATCGTACATAACGCCATACTAATTTTGGGTAAGATGAACTAACGCCGTTAAGGGATGTTGCCGACAGCCCTCGCTCCCACGGGCACGGTTAAGAGCCCTCACGATCCTACCTAATCTGTGAGACCTGGGTGATAAACAGAGACATACATACGTAGATTGAAAGCCATTCTGTCAGAAATGCAACGTGTTTGCGAGATCCGAGACCTCGGGGGGCCTGGCCCATCCGGCCTGGGTCACGACGTCCGAACTGCTGGGAGATGGCGCCGGGAATAGAAGGGGACCGTGAGGTCATCGCAGCCTCTTTTTCAAGCCCTCGGAAGCATTCGTTCACTAGAAGGCTTATGAGCAGTATCTAGCGAGCTCGATGAGCGCTGATCTTACGGCGAGACGATTCGTTCATCCGAAAGGGGTCCACAACCAAAGGCCATGTCGTGCAGCAGGTCTTGTTTACAATAATACGCGGGAGGCGCAGGCTAGAGCTTAAAGGAATTGCCAACAAGGATCTGTTGGTTAATGGAGTGTACATCGCATTACTATCCCATCTCAAGTTTCGATTTTCCCACTAGGTTTGCTTTATCGCATTCTCCCGGGTCAGATTAAGGGGTAGTAGGGACAGGAGGTGTGATTAGGAGGCAATGTAAAGATCCATGTAGCAGTGCTTAAGAGCCCGGTATTGGATTATATCCCCTATATCAAGTGCATCTACGAGAGCAGTCGGACGGACTAATCTGGCAATCCTCGGCGCTCGAGTCAAGAAGTCTTCCTTCATGTGCCTGCGGGCTTGTAGCACAACACCTTCGCTCTGTTGTGTACTGCGTAAAGCACATGCGATCAGTGGGGAGAATGCCAAATACTACCACTCCTTGCCTTAGCTCGGAGATCGTTCTACCCATCTGAAGTCATGGCCACCTAGGGAGGCCGTAATGGAGACTGACACGTCAAAGACCGAGTTAATGTGGCCGTATGAGTACAAGGTGGTATGGTATTAGGCATGTATAGGGGTGTACGTGTAGGGACGGGATGCGAAACGACCACACCATGTGGCCAACCCATCGATTCTGTTGAGTCGATCAGCACGTACAAAGCTCATGCAACTCTGCAGAGCGCCTCTCGACCACCACATCGCGGTTACCACAGGGTCGAGGATAATGGCCGCTGTCGTACGATTTATTAGTCTCCTTAGCCATTGACTAGAGCTGCCGTCTGCCGTCACCGTTCCGATTTGGACGACTTCAGATACAGGACAGTGGCGTCTTTTCCGGAGTCTAGCAAGTCGGGTCTAATCCAGTTTCTGCGAGGGTTTGCCACAATGCGGCCAGCGTTGGCTCATACTGCGTTCACGCTTGCTGAATAAGGTACCTTTTGGCGCGTTGGACAGCATGACCGCATGTGGTGGAGAAGCCAGATTAACGAATGCATTAGAATCCCTCTAGCTGGTTCTGTCTCACGTCAATCGGGCGAACTTTCTTGGTGAAGCTTCTCTTGTATTACCGGTGGAGGTCTATCTGTTGATTGCAAAGTGCATGATACATCCTGTAGAAGAGTGTGAAAAGGGTATAGTCAAGGTCTACGGACCCTTCTTGTACAATGGGCGGGCCAATCTCCGTTGCCCAGCTTCTCGATGCACTTTCTTGATGTGTAACTGCGGAGGCACGCCGTCCAGTAAGGATAGGGGCGCAGCCATTAACCATTACTCGAGCCTTTTCGCAATCGGCATGCCCCTCTGGGCAGGCAGGTACACGGGTTAGCCCGCCTGGATTAAGGGGGTAATTTGTCTGACTTATAAAAAAGCACAGCATTTGAGCTATGCTATATAACTGGACACGTGAGGAGCCATAGTGCTGACACTCAGTTAATGGGGGAAGGAAGGTCGAAACATCGTAGGATTGCGAACAAGATTCAGCCTTTCTCGTATTGGCCCGGCGTAGTGTCGGATATGGCCTCTTGATATGCGGCCACAAGCGGGTCAAAACCCCGGTTTCGATAGGAAATATGACATGATCTCTTTCCGTTTCCCCTCTGGTATAAAATACACAGGATCGGTTGCGTTGACTCTGTCTTCTTCAGCATAAATCTGAGGGCTTCCGTGGTGCGGCGAGACGTCATATTCCGAATGCGTCATCATGCCTTCACCATCCGAGGAAAGCAAACGCGTAACGTGTTGAGCTGAAGAGAGACCATTGAGTACGTAGCATGTATGATAGGCGTCAGAAGTCCTTTAGGTAGCTTTTAGCCTATGTCCAGATTTACGGCTGTAATTTCTGCAACTTACTTGCTAGGCTTGTCCCTCATGCCACCCCTTTTTGAGTGATCCTGCGCGCAGCAGAGAATATAACGAATGAGACCTTCACGGCTGTAAAGATTATGTATATCAATGTCGGAGTTTTTAACTTTGTTTACGTCAAACATCAGTTTAGATGGTCCAGCAAGGCTGGCCTCAATTAATGGCCAGCAACAGCCGACCCAATGACTATAACATCCATCAACGAGCTTGTTCGTGCGGCCACCTAGCCCGCCTTCCGGGGCATACTGTCGTGATGAGAGCCATGAGATCAGCAGTGGCACATCGAGGTATCTGCATTCAGAACATAACTGTGAGACGGCGTCACATAGTTTATCAAACTCCGTAGAGCTAGTCTGTGTAATACGGACCTGGGAAAAGTACGGTGAGGAGCACCAAGAATTGCGAGGCAGCCTAGAGCGCAAAAGGCATATGCCCCATGTGCTTCACCACCTGGTTGCGCTGAAATTCCACCTTCAAAACTTTGGCCTGCATTGGTCAATATGGGTCTAACCAAAGGACTTATTTGCTAGGGTCCCTTACATCGGCGGACATATTCTGCTAGACCAGTGAATAAGGTTGGTCGATCATCCGTCCATGCCGGAGAGTCGGGTGACAGGTCAAGAGGAAGATTCAGCAGGGTAACCAAGACGGCCGCGCAGTAAGCCCCCCTAACAACATCGTTAGTAACGTATCCTTGGGTTCGATCTAACGAGGTCGAATTACCTTATGTCGACCTCGCCTCCAATGGCCATCTGAAACCCCCCATCTGGTTGCTTCAGAGCGCAAAGCCATTTCCAAAGAGCTCTCCGGTCAATGACTTCATATGCAGCTTCTCCCCCAACCACGGCCAATGCCAAGACCATGGCATACGTGCAGGCTAGATGAGATTCGTGGCCAATCCCTCCTCCAAACCCACCGGTGGGATTCTGGATGGAACGTGCCGTCTCGACGAGGTTATCTCGGTAGCGGGAGACGTCCTCGCCTAAGATGGATAGGCCGTTGAGGGACCAGTAAAGAATCCAGGGTCTGCTTGCATCCAAAGTTACGTATCTAGAAGGAAGCTTCTCTAGGTGCTTACGAAGGAATTTGATATGCCGTGCCCGATCAAGACGTGGTACGCCATACTGGTTGTAACGCACATTATCTTGCTCACCACGTAGAAAAGGCAGACATTCATTTATCGTGGCATTTTGTAGCCTGGAAGTTTGAGTCTCCAGTGTGTCCAGGATAGGAGGCCAACTCGTAAACAGATCAGGGATCATCATCAGGGTTTCCTAAGTCATATGTAAGCTGCTGTGCCGGTCATTGTTGAAGCGAAGTCTTGATTCACAGGCTCATCTTGGGCATCTGGGACATATCTCTGTGCCGGAGTAAGAGTTGGTGCCATATTTTTCCCTTTGTTTGTTCCCCGCTGACGCGCTCTGGCAAGGCTAGTTTTGATTGGCATAGGAGGCTGGCGCGACGGTTTCCATGTATGTTTGCGGGTATCACCGACTGAGAGTTAAGGACTGATATATAAAGAAGTTTGGGATATTTGCCGAATCAGAAGCCACTTTCGCAAGAATTAAGATAGAGGGATAAAACGCGGTTCAACAGACTTCATCAATAACACATCAAGGATACCTAAAAAATGTGCTTTGTAATGTCTCAAATTTGGGCATCCGCCGTGTCACAATCATGGAATTTCTCTTTAAGGCTCTACTTTCACACTCAGTCGTCGTAGCCCCATGACGTGCCGCCATTGGCCCGCCCTGCCAAAGTTTAACAGAATCGGGAAATGTTCGGCAAACTAGACCCACCTAGTCCTTTTGCGTATCTAGCAATCTAGCAATCTAGCAATCTAGCTACATACGTCACAAGCTTGAAACGACAAAGGACACAGTAAACAACTCCCGGGTTCATGGTTGCTTCAACTTTACTATGACTACCTTTTTGTGTAGCCGTATCCTGACTTGAAAGGATGATCCTGAAATAGTAGTGGAAACCATGCGTGGCCATCTACTCATCTATTTCGGCATTCAATGTGGGCAAGCCAAAGGTCTAGAGCGAGTCGGGTGTTCCGCTGTGGTGGTACCTTACATATGGGTTTTCTCTCAGATACCCTTACAGTAAAATAATCTGGGTATTTCTTCCGAGAGGCTCAAGTGCATGCAGCTGGATAACTCCCCGTATATATTATATATACCTATGTTTGCAGTTTCTGTGATGATTCTTCTGGCACTCAACCCGCAGAAGGAGTAGGCCGATCCAATTCCTATTCTTGCGCATTCCAAAGTGTCAATATCAAGAGTAAATTGTATGTATCGTGTCCGAGCAACTGGGTCTAAGCCGACTTGCTTAAGGATGGTGTCCAAGTCAGACAGATCAAAGCTGACATGATATGGAACGATTCGTTTCTGTTTTAATGAACTAATCATTGCCTGTCTGACTTGGATGTGACGTCGGCCCTACAAGAAAAAAAATGTTAACTGGTAACGGTAGACCTTACTCATCTTGAGGTCACTGGTCTAGAAGAAATTAAAGCCTCACTGGATAGGTACGGGTTTCTTGAAGTGGTTAAGGTGGTCATCAACATCACCATCGCAACTATTGATGATTTGCCTTCGCCTATTAATTCGCCAAATATACCTATATGTATATGGCTGGTAGTAATACGTGTAGCCTTTTGAGATGGGGCTTTATAAGCAGCCACGCACACACCTTTTCAATGTCCCCAACCAGTTGGAAATGTTTGATTTTGAAGTAGTACCACATCGGAATCAGGATGACGGCCGATTGGGGATGTCGGGTTGAAATTTGTTGTCGTAATTCTGCCGCTTTTCGGGACCGGGACGTTATCTCATTTTTTTTTATCTGCGCAAGCCCCATACATGTTCTTGTACACCGTGATAGAACGTGAAGAACAAGCAACGAAATTCTTCATATTGACAAACCCCCCAACTAGTGGAGTTTTAGATAGAGAAATCGCTAGATGCGACCTCCTGGGTTCGGTTTAAACATGGTGGACGTCGATACATCGATATACAGTATATACCTAGGTAATTCGATAGTCGGATAGTCCGCGCTGAAAGTTCCGCCCAACCTCTTACGTTTCTATTAGCCAACACCAACCTCCAGTTACATTCTCCACTCCGCGTGGCACAGTTTAGCAATGAGACAAACCTGTCTTCATTGAAAAGATGCTGGTCATGAAATGGGTCTCTATTTCCATCCAATATAGGCGAGCTGAAATAATGAAGCAATTGATGAAACATACGGGTTGAATATTACTAAAACCCTGTCGTTCAGGAAGAAAGCCGAGGTCATCTAAGCTGCCATTGACAAGGTGTGCTGTAGGATGTCAACGACCGGCATTCGTATGCAGATGACAATAAGCTACCTAGGTAGAGGAATTTCAGGTTGAAAAATATGCAGTCAAAAGGAGGTACGATGTCTTCTCAGAAAGAATAGTTATGCCCTTGCAAGTAACAAGAGCAACTATAATCAATCAGCCACGATTTTACCGAATGCAACCAAGAGTTGTGATGGTATGTTTTCCACGGTCTTAAATGGCGCGGCCTATCAAAGCTGAGGTATCACAAGCATGAGGAGATCCTTCGCCGCTCGCGCGCATAAGAACCTACCACCCCAACAGTTGCCGGCATTATTGTCAAGAACACCGAATAGGATAGCCTCACAAGTTCCGAGTTCCGTATAACCGTGCGATCGGATCGCCGAAGAACCTGGCTAGTGTCAATCATAGCCTCGTGGCCCGAGGTATTGAGGCTCTTCGTGTCAAACATCGATCGAGACTTCAAAGTTCTTTTGAGAAGATGACACCATTTATCATGATGAATGAGGTAGGGACCAGAGGCGATTTTTATCTGGGTGGTAGGTTGGTTGGACAGAGGGGTTGTATTGGATAGATGCAGTGTGAAGATCCAGCATATTCGAGTGGCTCATGTGCGAATTGTATCACCATATCGTATACTCTAGTGCAGCTGACGGCAGGGTGGCATGCACAGTAAAGGAGCCAAGGTGGACACTGGCGAGGGAACTTCGTGTAAATCTCCCGGTGCCGATGCCGGGACTGTTCGCTGCCGCGCGCTCTCACGACCCTCACCGGATTGTGGAGTTTTGGTACTTTGTGACCAACTTATTCCAGATCCAGATCGTCTTCCTTTTCCTCCTGTTGTAGGGGACATAACTGGGAATAAGTCGACGATAGGTCCACAACCGGCGACTGTGTGTTATTGAAGTGGCCGGCTTTACCACCTCAGTCCACATTAGCCCACCTTAGCCCACCTCACCCTTGGCTTTTTCAATGATGAACCTTGGAAGTGCATCTTTGCCTCTTTTCCTCTGTCTCTCTCGGGCTTCCGAGGCGTTGGCTTTAAAACCCCGAGCTTTGTGATGTTTGCGACATATCGTGTGTTGCATTAAAACGTAGAGCTTGTAAGCATTGAAACACAAGAATTGACTTACTTTAGCTCCTACATATCTGCAGTGAGCCGATAGCCATGTCATCATTCACTGCCTCAACATGAGATTGATGAGTGTGGAGTTGCAGATGGATCAGACATTAGGGGACCTAACTGACCTCACTGACCAAACTAGGACCTAAGAACCTTGGAAAGGCCTAGGGAAGGGTCTAGGAAGAGCCTGGGAAAGTCTGGGAAGGCTAAGACTGATAAGGACGATACCCCGCCATTGGATGTGCGGATGGTACAGTACACGTTGGATGCCGGTGGGTACTGTAGGTACTCGCTAACGGGATGTGATGTTTCTAGGCCAATGGGTAAGCGACGTGGGATGTTTGCTAGCTGTCTCAGTTGCGAAATATCCCAACGTTGGAAGCTTGAATTTTAGTGTGTATTTTAGTGTATATTTTAGTGTAGACGGAAGGCGCTTGAACGGTAATAGCCTTCAACTTGGAAGGGCTGGAAAGTCCACGGGTAGGTATAGTTCGTATCCATAGATCCATAGCACACAACTCTAACCTCCCCCTCCTTCTACCTAGCCTCCCCACCATCTCTTTAAAGTAGGTACCCGTCACAGTGCAAACTCTCACCACTCAACTTAGCGCCCCAAATAGGCGGCTGGTTATTGGCCTCGTGCTCACCCCCCCATGTCCTATCTTGTATCGCCGTCCCATGATTCTTGCAGGACTGTCACCTCATGATTGGCCCTACAGCTGCATGTTGCAGGTGGAGCTGGGACGCCAGCGTATCCTCCTCACCGCCAGTTTCCCGTGTGTCCTCGCACAATCTCATGTCTCCTCTCCATAGCCTTCAAGGGCTTCTCCCCGTCGACACCCTCGATCTCACTCGACCATCCACCGCAAAATCTTACTTCCTCCACATCCAGACATCCCGTCCACCCCCCTTCGCATCCCCAGAAGTTGCCCATCAGCACCCCGAGGGAATTCTACGAAAGAGCGGTGTCGATTCTGCTGGTCAATAATACTAGCGGAACTCGTCCAAAATCCCCCAGTTGAATTTCCTCCCTTTTCCTGACTTCTGACGACAATGACCCTCGATTTCAATGCCGCCAGGGGGGATGCCTTGTTGGACTTGACCACATTCGACCAGCGGGAGCGTTATCCGTACACCACTACAGCACCCAGCACCAATCCCGCCATCTCGGCCACAGCAATGGCTCCTACTCGTCCCGCGGGTGCCTGGCAGGTGCCTCTTGATATGGCCGGTCCCCAGAATCCAAACTCGAGCAATGTACCCTCACCTGTCGAGTCTCAGGCACATTCGCAATCGCCCGCACAATCGACTGCGAGTCCATTACAACACTCGCCTTACCAGAGCGCTCCTCCGCCGCCCCATTCTTCGTCACTTCTGACCGACTGGACGCTACTTCAGCATCAACAGCAACATCCGCCAGTCCATGACCTTACTCATTTTATGCAGGAGAACCAGGCTCTGATGCCTTTCAACCCTTTTGCGAACTACCAGACGAATACCATTGGCTATCTACCTTCAAGCGCGCAAGGTGCGCTCGAATCGGCAATGCCGCTGGAGCAGCAGGGATTCAATAATGTTTCGCCCATCGATGATGGTCGAGGTATGCAGCAGCAGTGGGATGGCATGGGAATGGGAAATTGGCAAGATTTCGGTGCCTCTTTGCAATTTCCCGCGGATGGTCTTCCACGGTTTGGAAGCTTAGGGAGCCAATCTCCTACGGGGACTTATCTGGAAGTATTATCACTACCCGGATCGAGTGATAATGGCTGGACTCAGGTCGACGTATACCAGAATTACGACACTTACCAGCAAGCTCAGGCACAGGCCCAGAATACCGCCATTTTCAATCCTGGCCAGACATTGCACCTAAGAACGAACTCGGATGCGTCTCATTCGGATGGAAGCGGTCAGCGCACGGATTTCAGTAGTAGCTTCGAGGATATTTCTGGCTTCACGTACTCTCCATTCTCCCCGGGGTCCGACACCTACTCTGACCCCGCAAATCACCGAAATTGTTTCCATGGAGAAAGTCATCATTCTCACGAGATTATCAGCCCTGCTGCTGCCGTTGAGCCAGTGCCTATCAAATCTTCGACGTCAAATCGTCCTAGCCCTGCGAGTGGATCGGGTGTGGCGTCTCCCACTCGTAACGATTCCTCTCGTAGGAACTCGGGCCCCAAGAAGAACAGCGGCGCTGTTCAGAAGTCTACCAAATCGGTTATCAGGAGGACGTCCAATGGGAAGAAGGATGGCACTGTAGAGAAGAAGGTGGGACGACGGAAAGGCCCGCTCCTGCCCGAGCAGCGGAAGCAAGCCAGTGAGATCAGAAAGCTTCGAGCCTGTCTTCGATGTAAATTCCTCAAGAAGACCTGTGATAAAGGCGAACCTTGTGGTGGTTGCCAGCCGTCTCATGCTCGACTTTGGCAAGTTCCTTGTACGCGTATTGACATCAAGGATATTGGCTACTTCATGAAGGATTGGAAAGCGGATTATGAACGACATCTCAGCCGCGGCGTCTCCGTCTACAATGTGAAGGGCTTTGCTTCAAAGGAGAGTCTGATGTGGATCACACACGGCTATGGCTTCTGTCTACCTGTCATGGTTCGCGAGGTATTTGTCGCCGATGACAGCTGTTTCCAAGTCGACTGGGTCGAATCGTACCAAATGGATCAAGAGCCGATTGAATTCGAACTCAAGACTGAGAAACTTGACGTCGGCGAAAATGGCATCAACCCCGATGCGCTTAATGAGTACTTGGACAAGCATATTGAGAATGGCTTCGAGAATTTCATTGATGACCATTTCGAAGGAACACCTTTTATTACTGAAATTCTGAAGACGGCCTACCGTTTCTACACCAAGGAGAAATTGCCAGTTCTTCGCAAAGCCCTGAAACTTGTGCTGGCTTACAACCTGACTATGCACATCACGCTGGTTGAGCAGCAGGGCTCCGAACAAACTATGGAAGGCCAAATTGATGACGAGGATTCTAAGTACTTCGGAAAGTATGTGGCACCCGTCATGATCAACTTCCAGATCAAGTGTGCTATGGCAGACATGTGGCGCGAGCTTCAAAAGGATATCCTCGAGGAGCTTTCGGCGCTCTACTCTAGCGTGTACAGTGGCGACCGTCTCAAGAATTGGCCCACTATTTTCATGCTCGCTTCTATCCTTTTGGCTGTCTGGGAGGAGATGCAATTTGATTGCCATTACCGAGTGCCCGACCCGGTTGCGGTAGAGAAGTTCTGCTCTGACATGGAGAGCACTCCTGTCGGCGTCATTACAGGACTATTCCACGCCATCTCGCAGAAGCTCCCTGCTTTGATTGACTGGGACACTGAACGACACGGCCACCTCCTGAATAACAACGTCGCTGTCTGTGAAGCCATGACCGAAGTGCGGCAACATGTTCTCAAGCATGGTAAGGAAATTATACCTCGTAACCTCGTTGCCACTTACTAACTTGAAAACAGAGGCCTACCTGAGGACAAGAAATACGTCGAAATTCGACCGATATGATTTCGATTCATTATCGAACAAGTTCTTGTCGAAATTGGTCATCAAGGCTAACTAATCTATTGGATATGTGGTGACATATTTGCACCTTAGAATTACCTGCACTATTAAGCGGGAGATTACATGATTTCCTTTAGAGTATTTGTTTTTTTCCTTTGTTCAGATTGATGGAAACATTTAGCGACGGCGTTGTTTGAGGAAATGATCTTATCATGACCTAACATTACCACTACCACCACCATGGACCACACATACCTTCATCTTCTTTTCTCTCACTTCTCGGCTGGTCACCGCCATACGACACATGCGATGCTTTACGCCATGTTGTTCCGATTTTACGACCTTTTTACGGCAAATTCGATGACTGTATGACTTGGAATTTATGTTGATCGTTATCACGCGCAAGCACCCAAAAGCGGTTCAATGGATATCATGTTTTTATGATGTGGGAGGAAGATATGGATTTCACGTACACACACACATGCGGCTACGTACAAGAGCATAGAATACATGAACAGTTTTAGGTGTCTGATAGACCCTAAACGGTCTAGATAGCCTTTGATGAATCACTAGATGGATGGATATATGAGGGATCCATCGCTCTCAGCGATGATCATTGTGCTCTCGTTTGTATCACTGTAGGACAGAACAGATACAAACGACGGATAATTAAATACATTTCATTTGATGATTTCAAGCAGCAATGATAAGGTCTCTGCTGCTCATTTACTGGATCAGTGTGTTGCAATCTCATGCCTCCCATATGCAGGCGGCGCAAAGTATTACCCGCGAGTTTGCCAATTGCTACATCCGTAAGCGCTGTAAGAAATTAGATACGACCCTGATAGTAACGACCGGTCAATACCGCTGTCGCTCTCTATTTCTAACATTCAATTGAACTTCTTAAAGGAGGACGAGTGATTTAGGTACCTTCATCCCGCCTTTGTACTCTTGGAAACGCGGGCTATCCTCCCACAATATTATTCCGTAGTGTCATATGCAAGTTATATCTTGGATTCAACGTTTAGCACAAATTGCGCCTATGAGACTGGTTCACTACCGTAGCGACACTGAGATATAAAAAAGAACGGCTTTGCCGTCGCGAATGTGGATGGCAGTGTTCACGAATTCGCCATATTTTGCAATGTACTAAGGGGAATGGCGTAATATGTTCAGCGACTGGTCAAATAAATAGCTTCGTAAAGCTCCCCCTATTTAGCTTGCGGACTTGAAATGCCAAGATTAGAGCTACCTTAACGGGCTAGTTTAGATGACGTTGGCTCATTAATGCTCTAGTATAGGTACCGTAGTGTTAATGGGGTTGAAGACAAACCCCGCACCCCTGTCGGAAGAGCCGGCCACCTTAGGCTGTGTAGATCTAGAACTGATGGCGTCGCCGTAAATCACTGTGTCTCAGAGTTGTTGAAGTGGTACAGATGCTGAGCGAAGATGCGACCCAGGGGCACATATGAAAATCAGGAACAAACAATTAAAATGGCACGATATCCTAAATCAGAGATCGGCGTAGAGCCTTGGGCTCTAATGCTCGGCTCGCTCCGGAGATGTTGATCTCGGAAAGGGGCAAAAAAAATGTGTTTGTGCGATCCGCTACAGATCACATCAATGATTCGGGCACCTAATCAGCTAATACAGTAATAACGTCAATGAATCACAAAACGAAATATTGTATGCACGCACGACGGGCTAAATAACTGTAGTAATACATGGCCTCATCAATATTGTCAGACCTCTGTCATCTCAACGGTGTATAGGTATGTAAGTACCTCTAGCCAGTTTCTCCGTTTTCCGCGTTACCCCTGTGCCAGGGGGGTTCCTTATCAGGTCATTGAACCACATGACGTAGCGAAAAGAGATAGATAGGTACGATATGATAACCAACATAGCGATTGCATTTCCACGGGATCAACCTGCTACTACCCATCATCACAAGGCTTGCAAGTCTATAACTCCCAGTTGTTACCCATAGTTCATGGATTAGGAAACAACACATCCAAGAAAGCACCTCTCTCAGCAGCTGCTGTGCTTCGTAATTCGTGGCTGGGCGAACAAAGCAGTAGGCGGAAGTCTCCACTACGTTGGATTATCAAGCAATTTGCCTCTTTTGTAAGTAGAAAGTACCCGTCGCTTCCTAAAACTACCGGTGGAGTCCAGCTCCTTCTGACGGTTTCCCCGCTATCAGTGGTGGCTATCCATGATTCACCTTTGACTGAGCTGGATTCCTAAGACGTAATTGGTCAGGGTAGGATCCCCACCTCCTTCCCATTCTCAAGGCTTCCACTCAGGTCACTGCGCCTCAGGTGTCCGTGTTCGTTTGCCGCTCCCAAACAACTATTTGAACTCAGAACTGCCAACTTTCCACCTTCTACCACTTCTTTTCCCGTACAACCTTCACACCGCTTCCCATCACACAAAGACATCTTCCCATAAATATTCCATCTAACACATACCTCTACATTCTGCAACTACTCAACAACATCCGACAAGATGCAGATCTTCGTCAAGACTCTCACTGGCAAGACCATCACTCTTGAGGTCGAATCCTCGGATACCATCGACAACGTTAAGTCGAAGATCCAGGACAAGGAGGGCATTCCTCCTGACCAACAGCGATTGATTTTCGCTGGTAAGCAACTTGAAGACGGTCGCACTCTTTCCGACTACAACATTCAGAAGGAGAGCACCCTCCACCTTGTCCTCCGTCTGCGTGGTGGCATGCAGATCTGTAAGTTACAGCCTACCTGGACTATAAACTACATCCGTGTAAATTACTAACTATTCAATCCAGTCGTCAAGACCCTCACCGGAAAGACCATCACCCTCGAGGTCGAATCGTCCGACACCATCGACAATGTCAAGTCGAAGATTCAAGACAAGGAGGGTATTCCTCCTGACCAGCAGCGATTGATTTTCGCTGGCAAGCAGCTTGAGGACGGCCGAACCCTGTCCGACTACAACATCCAGAAGGAATCGACTCTTCACCTCGTCCTCCGCCTCCGTGGTGGTATGCAAATCTTCGTGAAGACCCTCACCGGCAAGACGATCACTCTCGAAGTGGAATCTTCAGACACAATCGACAACGTCAAATCCAAGATCCAGGATAAGGAGGGCATCCCGCCCGATCAACAGCGACTCATCTTTGCGGGTAAGCAGTTGGAGGATGGCCGAACGCTAAGCGACTACAACATTCAGAAGGAGTCGACTCTGCACCTGGTTCTCAGACTTCGTGGTGGTATGCAGATTTTCGTCAAGACATTGACGGGAAAGACTATCACCCTGGAAGTTGAGTCTTCTGACACCATCGACAATGTGAAGAGCAAGATCCAGGACAAGGAAGGTATTCCCCCGGATCAGCAACGTCTCATCTTCGCTGGTAAGCAGCTGGAGGACGGTCGCACTTTGAGCGATTATAACATCCAGAAGGAGTCCACGCTCCACCTGGTTCTCCGTCTCCGTGGAGGACAGTAGATGCCTCGTAATGGTGGCGAGTGACGACATTTGCACGAACTGGCGTTAATGGATTCGACCCCGGAATAGGGTCATGAGGATTATGACATCAATGGACATACCATAATTGTCTACAAATAGTGCATCATGATGAATTGATGCTTATGATGAATATACCACTGTTCATTGACGATTTCATCTATATTACCTCGTAGCTACTGTGACGATTTGCGTGTGAAGGTGCGTAGAGTTTTGTGGCTGTAATGAAGAAGGCGTTGCGCCACGTAAGTTCCATTAGTAGAACGCCCATTATCGATAGAGTTCTCCATGTCAGCTAAAGAAGGCGTTAAACGAAGTCAAAGAAATCAATGCGCTTTCCCATATCATATTCCATATCTAAAATCAATTTCTTACCAAAGCAAACTATTGCCTGACTACTTAAACCTTAACAATGGGAGCAGCTGCCACCTCCGACCGACAACGAACACTCGAAGTTTTATTGCCTCCGTGTGTCGCATACATCATTTCGCCACCAACGTTGGCGCAACCTTCATGATATGTCTACGGTTTACTTAGCAAGAACATCATACTCTTAACGAGTTTAGTTAGGCTATGCCTTCATATTACTACCATATCAAGTTGGAGGTTTATCCTACGCCGACTCCAGCCTCCCAAGAGAAAGCAAAGGAATCACAGTCACCCCACGACCCGATTTGGTTGCCAAACGAGACATCCAACATCTTCGATAACCTCCCGTCGCATCCTCGAACCCGTACATCGTCATTGTTCTATAGCGGCAAGGCGTCAAACAGCTGGCGCCGAAATCAGGCAGCTAATTCCCAAGCCATCGACGGCAGCGCCCCTCGACCACCCGAAGTCCAAGACGATCGCAATATCGCAAGACTCAGTGAAAGGCAACTCCGACAACGTACGCTTAGTTTTCCGCCTCCACAGCCACATATTGCTATAAACCCGCGCACTGCGGTTAAAGATTGGCGATTCGGGCGACTTAGTGTTGAGAGCATTGACGTAGACGGCTACCAGGAACAGGCCAAAATGTCGGCATCATCTGCAGCCGCAGCTGCAGTTGGTCCTTCTATGGGAGGTGCCGGAACAGCTACAAAGGCAAAATACGTTCCATTGACTACTTCGAAGAACACCGAGCTAGGTTGGGGTATAGTCCACCTGTACCGGGAAGAGACTGAAAGCCCAGAACTCATGGCATCACATGATCATATCTCTGAAACCGGCAAGGAGCAAGATGGTGCGGAACCTGACTGTACTACGGTCTGCATTCCGGCGGTGCCAAGCTATCTATCTCCAAGCGACTTTCTCGGTTTCGTGGGAGAGAAGTGGTGGGACGAAGTCAGTCATTATCGTATGGTTATGACAGATCGAATGAATAGATATCTCGTGCTTATGAAATTTCGGGAGAGTAGGAAGGCACAACTCTTTAGGCGCGAGTTCGATGGCAAGGTGTTCAACAACATTGAAGTAAGTCCAAGTTTCTAGAGTAGAACATACAGGACGCTAACATATCATAGCCGGAGACATGTACTGTCGCCTTTATTAAATCTGTCACTTTTGAGACACCTAACCAACAAAGTGGCAGTTTTCCAAGTCTCAGCCAGGATCCATTCACACCGTCGACTTCGGCTACGTCTAGCTCACTCAAGCCCTTTCCACCACCGACACCAAACTTGGTCGAACTGCCTACTTGTCCCGTCTGTCTAGAGCGAATGGACCACACCACAGGGCTCTTAACAATTCCTTGTCAACACGTATTCCACTGTTCATGTTTGCAGAAATGGAAAGGCTCTGGATGTCCTGTCTGCCGACACACAAATCCAACAACGTACCCTACGTCATCATCGTCAAACAGCCATACGTCAACTTCTTATGACCCCAACAACCCATACACGCAGCCTTTCGGCTCGCGCGTGTCTAACTTATGCTCCGTCTGCGATTCCCCTGATGATTTATGGATATGTCTTATATGTGGCAATGTGGGCTGCGGTCGCTACAAAGGTGGTCACGCCAAGGAGCATTGGAAGGACACAGCCCATACTTTCTCACTGGAGTTGGAGACCCAGCACATATGGGATTATGCTGGGGATATGTGGGTGCATCGCTTGATTAGGCATAAGGGCGATAGCAAAGTTGTCGAGCTGCCTGATCGTCAGGGGGGCGCTTGTCAGCATGAGGACCAGGACGTAGTACCTCGAGCCAAACTTGAAAGTATTGGCATGGAGTACACTCATTTACTCAGCAGCCAGCTAGAGAGCCAACGTGTCTACTTTGAAGAGATGCTCTCGAAAGCTGCGGACAAGGCTGCTCAAGCATCAGCTGCCGCAGAGACAGCCGCAACCCAGGCATCACAAGCACTTAAGGAGCTTAAAGCACTCAAGAAGGAGCAGCATCAACTGCGTACTGATACGATCCCGTCCCTTGAAAAGGATTTAGAACGCGAACGCAACCGCGCGGTCAAATCAACAGATCTTGCTAGAGGGCTAGGAAAGAGCCTTCAGGAAGAGAAGAAGGTATCGGAGGGGCTGATGAAACGAATCGAACACATGAGTAAGGAGCTAGAGAACTTAGGCGAGCAGGTCAAGGCGCTTAAGGTGGAGAACGCGGACCTCAAGGATCAGAATCACGACCTGAGCATGTTCATTTCCGGCCAAGAAAAGCTCAAGGAACTTGAAGCCGAGGGCAAGGTCGAGGAGGGCGAGGTTCAAGAAGGCAGTGTTTCTGTGCCAGAGGACAAAAGACGGCGGAAAGGCAAGGGGAAAGGCAAGAATTAGCCGCTATTTTACCTGTCAGAGGCGTATACTTTACCGGCGGTATTGAGAACAGACAGCAAAGGGGTAGACAATTGCGCACAGAAGCCGGCCGATAGGAAATTCTCCTATGGCACAAGAGAGAGCACCAATGGATCTGAGACACGGTCTAGAGGATAATTGGGAGCTGAGTAAGTGCCAAAACAGTGTGCTCAGATATCGTATTCAGCTTGCATACGAATCATCAAGGATGCTTTATCTACGCGCGCACTGCAATGCTCGAGATATCTCTATAGTTTGCCATGCATACTTCGGTGGTATCGGATACGTGTATGCAGTTCTATTTCCATTAGGTGTATATGACATGCATTCGTATCATCGTGCTTGCTTGCCCGTCAAACCGCATGGTATAATATATCATATATATGGATCTGGCCACGACTTGCGGAACGCCTAGACAGGTAGGTATATGTTGGATAGGACCCAACAAAATCCCATGTTACCTAGGCCGTCTAGAATAGGAGTCTTGAGTGTAGATGAATCCATTCCGTTGGGAACCTTTCGGGCCAATGGTACTAAGGTCGTATAAAATTAAGGTAGGTATGCACAAGGAGAGCTCCGGTATCCGGGACTAGGATGTGATTTATTATATCTCGAGAAAGTACGAGAGACAACGCCTGATTCCTTCTTAAGCTTCCTTTCGCGCGTAAGTAAAGGTACTTCCTATTTTGCGGGTTATCCCCACTGATTCCTAGTACCTCGGACTAATGCTACGTCGCAGAGACCGAACCCCTCGGCCCCTCCACTATGGCGCCGAGAAGTCTCACTGCCCAGCTGCCCAGGTGATATCTGCCAAGATTCCAGCTCCTTCCAGGATATGCGCAGGGTACCACGCGCTGTGGCTGCATTTTCCATGCGCAATTACTGGATTTTCGGCCTGTGATTGACGAGTTTTTTTCCTTTGCTTTGCCCTATCAGCACTAGCTCTAAGCTGCACCTCTTCTTCAATCATCATATATTACCAATGATGACGCTCATGTATGTTCGTGTAGGACAGTACATACACAATTGATAGCTCTATCGTTAGCTGCCTGGACCAGATCTAATACTAAAAAGAACTGTCGTCTTCCGCCAGACCACCCCAATTTTTCCAACGATATCGTTTGCAATTCCAATCCTCTGGAACGTGATAATAACGAGATTCCACGGAGCCTGTTTGCGCACTCACCCGCAATACCAGTCATTTTTCGAATGGATAGGTGACTGCCACGATACATAAAACCAGCTGCGTAACATATATATGGGTTAGGCTCGATCTATTAGATTTTTACCTTTTCACGTAACATATCCGACGGCCCCGACTTCGCAACCATGGCTGACGGCAAGCCCGCCGAGAATGGAAACGCTTCTGCTGTCGCGAAAGCGAAGCCCAAAGAGAAGGAGCTCTATCCTATGTCCGATTGGAAGTACGATGCCTTCCTGCACACTTTCTCGATCCTAGTAGACCTGTTCTTCCGAGAGGTCCATCCGCGAGGTGCTTGGCGAATCCCCAGAACCGGCCCCATCTTGTTTGTCGCGGCGCCGCATGCGAACCAATTCGTCGATGGCCTAGTTCTACAACGGACTTTGAAATTGGAAGCGAATCGCCGTGTTGGTCTACTCATCGCAGAGAAATCTGTACATGGCTTCATTGGATGGGGCTCTCGTCAGACCGGCTCTGTACCCGTCGGCCGAGCTCAAGATAAGGCGAAACCAGCGTCGGGTCTGATCTATCTTCCCAATCCAATCGATGACCCGACTCTAATCCGCGGCGTGGGTACGAACTTCGAGAAAGAGGCGGAGGTTGGTGGCATGATATTCTTGCCCTCTGCGAAAGGCATTACTGGTGCTTCGGTCGACATTGCTCAGATTATTGGTCCCGAAGAAATCCGTATCAAGCGCCCCCTCAAGGGAAAGCTTGCCATGGAGCAGCTAACTGGTCGGGATGATATTGACGAGAAGGGAAACTTTATCAACAAGGAGTTCAAGGGTATAAAGGATGGCTACCCAGGTACCAAGTTCAAGATCGCTCCCCACATCGATCAGACTGAGGTTTACAAGGCGGTTTTCAATCGTCTGAGATCTGGCGGCTGTATTGGTATCTTCCCTGAAGGAGGTAGTCATGACAGAACGGAATTGCTGCCCCTGAAGGCTGGTGTCGCCATCATGGCATTGGGTACTCTGGCAGAGGACCCCGATTGCGGCCTTCAGATTGTTCCCGTTGGGATGAATTACTTCCATGCTCACAAGTTCCGGTCACGGGCGGTCATTGAATTCGGAGCGCCTTTCCAAATTCCGAGAGAGCTAGTTGAGAAGTACAAAAACAATGAGAGGAGAGATGCGATTGGTCAGACACTCGACATGGTTCACCAAGCTTTGAGCGCTGTTACTGTGTCAGCCCCGGATTACGATACGCTCATGTGTATTCAGGCAGCCAGGAGACTCTATAACACTGGAAAGAAGCTGCCGTTGCCAATGGTAGTAGAGCTGAACAGAAGATTAGCCGTGGGCTTCTCCAAGTACAAAGACGACCCGCGCATTATCGACTTGATGAATGATATCAAAGATTACAACAATCAACTACACTACCTAAATATCAAGGATCACCAAGTTAACTACGCCACCATGGATCTCCCGACGGTTATCTTCACTCTTCTCTACAGGGTGGCCAAGCTTCTTGTCCTCTCTATCGGCGTGATCCCCGGTCTTGTTCTATTCGCTCCGGTCTTCATCGCTTCTAAGATTATTAGCCATAAGAAAGCGAAAGAGGCATTGGCAGCTTCATCAGTCAAGATTCAGGGTCGCGATGTCATGGCAACGTGGAAACTACTCGTTGCTATGGCATTCGCCCCAATCCTCTACAATTTCTATTCCATCATTCTCGCGTTCAAAGTATACCAGGATCATCTATGGGGTTACGTACCGGAATGGGTACCTTTCTGGCTGGTTTTCATTGGTGGTTGGATCGTCTTCCCAGCAATCACATTTGCAGCGTTACGGTTCGGTGAAGTTGGCATGGATATTCTCAAGTCACTCAGACCTCTCGTCCTATGCCTAAGTCCGACAGCTAGCAACAGTCTCCACAAATTGCGGGAGCGGAGAGCAGAGCTGTCTGAGAAGGTAGTCAAGGTCATCAATGATCTCGGCCCTGACATGTATGAAGACTTCGAACACACCCGTCTCATCTCGGATCCGACCCGCGAGGACGGCGCACTCAGCTCGCCGAAAGAGGCCGGCATTCCGGGGAAGACGCCACCAGACTCGCCGCAGCTGTCAAGAAAGAACACGACGAAATCGAGCCAGGCTATGCCGAGGAACGAGTCTTTCAGCAACATTGGTGCCATTGGCATGTTTGCCACGCGGCCACCTTCCAGATCTAGAAGTCGGAGCAGCAGTAGCGGTGGAGGGTTTGGTTCGGGGGGATTCCCGGTATCGGGCTTTACGGCGCTGGACACTAAAGAGGGGTTCAACGAGGCGAGTAATAAGATCAGAGCTGCGATGCGGCAGAGGGGGCAGCTGAGGAGGAGGAAGAGCGGGTTCTCGTCAGATGGGGATGGTGAGACTAGTGAGGGGGCTTAGGATAGGAGAGGAGAGGATACGAAATGATATTATGATGAGTGCATTAATGTAGCGAAAGAAAGTGAGGTTGGATAAGAGGTGATCATAATACATAAGTGTTTGTTGAGCGAAGGCTTTTTTTTGTTCTCTCTCGTGAGGTGAGGTGAGGGGATGGAACGGGAATGAGGAGGAGAAGCGGATGGTAATATATGTACGTATACCCGGGTATGTAGAGGTAGTAGTGGTCATACGATTGGCTGGTTTATGCTTATTGGATTGCGTTGACTTTAATGGTGGTGATACTGAGGTTATTTTCATACGTGATGTTTTGGTGCTACTATTTACTATATGTACATTATGGCTGCGAGGATTAAGGAAAATATACCAAATAGGCATGAAGAATCCTGTTGCATCTCTTGGATATTCCTTGGAGAGGTAGCCAATTGTGTTGATCCTTGGCAGGGGTTGTATTCATGCAGACATTGAAATACGTAAGCTTTTCCACGGTGTTAAGGCAGCACGTAGCGTAACAGCGCAGCCTTGCTTCCTATCCTTACGGCAGTCAACGGGAACGAGGATATTAATAAGCTTCATGTATATCTGGACGTAATATGGCCTTGCTGCCTAACTAATGACGCCATCAAGGTCAGATACATAGCAGACGATGGAACCTATAGCTTATCCATCACTGCCTCACTGCCCACTAGACTACTGCGGTGTCAATCAAATAATTTGGGACTTACATGCGGGTCCTCGGAGCACCGAAGACTTTCTCCGCTTAGCACCGAGATACCCCGACCGAGGATGGTATAATAGGCCAAAGCACCATCTCGAATAGAAATCTTTACATTTCATGTTTGTCATCTTTTCTTCTAGTTATCTTGTCATCCCAACAATTTCTTTTCCTTCTTCTTTCGCGCTTAGAGAAAAGGACGAAGTTGTGAGGCTGGAAAGAGACGTTTGCTCGCCCTCGGGGATAACGATATAAGCCTGGCCTGAAGGGTACCTGAGGAGAGAGGTACTGGCAAATAAAATCTTACTCAACCGGATAACGGCAAAGGGCAAACGGCTGAGACAAATTTGGGTTCAAATTTCAAATTCGTTGAGAAGGAAGAGACATATTCTGCCACGCGATCCGAGATCAATATCGTCAAGAGGGTACGCATACAAGCTTACGAATTCCCTTCTTTCTTTCTTACTTGCCGTGTCTCACACCACACCACACCGACGGGTCGTTACCTTCCATCCTTGCTTTCTCCACAGGCACACTCCTCCAATCATCGCATCCTGTTTATTATCTTCGTCCGAGACTAACCTGAATAGACCAGGATCAGATAAGATAAAGAATTGGCATTCCGACCCCTGCCCCACTATAATTCGCAGTCGATCTACGGTGCAGCTCGTCGGGTTCTTCCGTTCGGTATCAGTATTACCTATCTCACCCAGGAGGCGAGGAGAGAGAAGATGGCGGCCGCGGGCTTGATGTCGATATTCGGCGGGGCGCGCCGGGTGCTGACGGGCAGCGCGCGGGCCTCGGAGCTGTTCCCGCAGACGCGGCCGGACGTCGACGGCGAGGCGTGCAAGCACGACTGCGACAGCTGCACCGTTAAGTACCCGCGCCACTTCAAGGTCGAGGAGACGCACCCGCTGTACGGCAACATCAAGCCCTGGAGCACCCACGTGCTGGTCGCGACGAGTAAGAGCGATTGGAGCCGGCATGTCGAGGACGAGAGGGGCAGCGTTATGGAGGCTTTTGGGCACGCGAGTAAGCCTAGTAATGGGGTATGTTTCCAATTCTCGATTGCATGATGATTTATACACTGTGATGTAGTATGGTATGCTAACCGCGACGTCCCAAACAGCGCCTCATGCTCTCCGCCTCCAACATGCCCACGCCCAACAACCGCCCGGACTACAACCAACCCACCACCATCCTCGTGCTCCCCGCCTTCACCATAATAGAAAACGTCACGCCCCCCGCCGTGCCCTCGCTCATCAACAAGTACATCTCGCGCGCGCCCACGACATCCGACCCGCTCGAACCCGTCTCCTCCCTGCCCAAAACAATCCCCTCCTCCCGCTCCACCGTCGGCGATATGGTCGCTCGCCCTTGCCCCCACCGCGTCGTCGTGCTGCTGTGCTCCCACCGCACGCGCGACGCCCGCTGCGGCCAGAGCGCGCCCCTCATCAAAAAGGAGCTGGAGCGGCACCTGCGGCCGCTGGGGTTGGACCGCGATCTAGATGACGAGAGGCCCGGGGGCGTGGGGATTTACTTCGTGAACCACGTTGGTGGCCACAAGTACTCGGCGAATATGATGGTGTATAGACGCCCCGATGCCTTCGGCATCGATACCGTGCAGCGCGCGAAATTGCCGCCGGGTCAGGAGCCGCAGCTGGTGAAGCCGGCGGATGAGGAGGGGGAAGGTGAAGGGGAAGGTGAGGGGAAGGGGAAGAGGGATGTGGGTGCTGCGCAGTGTATCTGGCTTGCGAGGGTGCGGCCGGAGGACTGCGAGAATATCGTTAGGTACACGATATTGCAGGGGAAGGTGGTGAAGGCGGATAAGCAGCTCAGGGGCGGGTTTGATCGCGCCAAGGGCGTTATGAGTTGGTAAGAGGGCTCTGCGCAGTTCGGGGCGGCTACCTACCTACCTACCTAAGGTATTTGAAATACGGGAGAAGGGTGGTTGGTGGTTGGTTATGGATTGCATACCCCATCATCAGTCATACAGGATACTTCCAGGGTTAGGAATATTCTGGGTGCATTTTTTTCTTTTCGTTTCTCCCGCGGCATGATCGATGGATGGATAGGCTGGCGTGATGGGGGGTTTTATGGAAATGGCATATGAACGGTACACTTGAAGAAAAGAGAAGACCGTTCTTTTCACGTTCGTGTTGCGTTGCTTTGCGTTGCTTTTACGATTCGACGATTCCTAAGGTTTCCTAATGCACTCAGAAAGAGAAAGACAAAGAGCTAGACTGGCAGATATAGCTTGAATGCTCGACTTCGAGATTCCTAGAATAGATCAATAGACGGCTACGTCGTGTTATTTGGGTTGTTACTCGTGTCTTGGGTCTGATATGGATACGTATTTCCGTACAATAGGTATGTTGCTTGACGCATTAGAGAATAATAACTTTCGACTCTCTTGTGAATGCTTCATCCACTTCTTGAGTACGGTTTCCTAACGTCTGAATTCCAAGGCTTAGGATGGAGTTGATATGAGCTCATTTGTGCACGGAATAATTACCCAAATTTTATGAAGCAACATAAAGAATTTCTCTGCAATGTCAATGTCAGAAAGAAGCGGTATGAAGATGTGATTCTTCGAATACCTCGTATCTGCATGCACCATATACATAATAGTACGCACGTGATAGTCAATTGTGTCATTACGTAAGACGGTTTAGGTACTAGTGATGCAAGCCGCGTGCCTCGGTCCATTGTCATTCGGCCGGGGTTCGTCATTGGGTGATAACCGTCTCCAGTCAGAACGCGACAACTTATAATTTACAACAGCAATTGCAGCAATTACACACACTGCAATTCTATAGTTGTAATTATCAACATTCTGCAATGTCTCTTCGCTGAGAGACTTGTGCATTAATCATGACAATACGGGAGGAGGTTGTGGCCTCTGCGGCCTCTTGTAAGTCTTCACCAGCCTCTTCATTTCTTTGACAGTATTGGCACTCGGCAGTCCAAGAGAGATCGGATGTTGGAGCTGACCAGAAACGATCAATTATACAGTCTTACAAGATCCGAATGTCGCGTCCTCGCCGACCGAGAACAAGTTGTCGTTCCTGCGATCGAAGAACTTGACACAAGAAGAGATCGATGCAGCTTTCGCACGAAGTGGCACACCGACTAGTTCATACTCTTCATCACAAGCTCCATCACCACGCTCCGCCGCTCCAGTCCAACAACAACAACAATACTATGGTCAATATCAGACCCAACCCTACGGATGGCAAGCACCTCCGCCCGAACCCCCTAAGAGGGATTGGCGAGACTGGTTCATCATGGCCACCGTGATGGGCGGTGTCAGTTACGGACTCTACTTTATCAGCAAGGTACAACACGTTCCGTTCCTCTACAAGACATACAGGCAATGTGACGAAACTAACTTGATGACAGAGATATCTCTACCCCCTAGTCTCACCGCCGACTCCAGAACAGTTAGAGCAAGATAAAGCGTCCGTAGACGAGCAGTTCGAAAAGGCCTTCGCGACCTTAGAGCAGCTAACGAAAGACACGGACGAGCTTAAAGCATCAGAGCGGGAACGAACCGAGAAGCTAGACAAGGTACTCGATGAGCTCGAAACCTTCATGCGAGACACCAAGTCCGCCAGCCGGCGACACGACGACGAGACAGATCGTCTGCGCGAGGAGATGAAGGCCCTCAAGGGCATCATCCCCAAGTCCATGAACGCGAACAAGGAGTTCACGGACAACCGACTGAAGGAAATCACAAACGAAGTCAAGAGCCTCAAGGCCCTCATCAGCCAACGCATGAACAGCTCTTCCTCTCCCGCCGCCGCCGCCCCCAGCAGCATCAACGTCAGCAGCCCGCCCCCGCCCGTGCCTTCCATCAACACCACCAACGGCTTCCTCCGACCGACCACCGGCAACAGCCCCATCCCGCCCACGGCCAGCGGCGCCTCGAGCCCCGGCATCGACGCCATGGCCAAGGAGATCAGCGACGCGAAGCAGGCCGTCAGAGACAGGGACGAGAACTCGTCGCCCGCTAGCGGCACCAGCGCCAGCCGACAGGACTACCTGTCCGCGATAGGCGGCCGCAACAGCCCCTTCGGCAGCGGCAGCGGGAAGGCGGCGATCCCGGCGTGGCAGTTGGCCGCGAGCGCACAGGCGGAGGGGCAGGCGGAAGCTAGCAGCAGCAGCTCTTGAGCTCTTAATACGTACCTTAGGTTAGGCATAGTCTACTAAACCAGTCGTTTGGCGTTCTATTCAAGGTTGTTTTGCTATCAGTCAATCGATCGATCGATCAATAAGGGAATGAAATGGAGGAGAGGGACCCCTGTTTTGTTAAAAAGGGGTGGCCTGTCCTGGATTAGTGGTTGGGGAAAGATGTGTATGTTAGGACGAGTATAAATGAGGATACAATAACTACGTGAGAATGACCTTGTGTTTTCTCGGTTGGGCTTCTGTGGTGATAATATATGTGGCGGGGAGGCAGGTAGGTAATTGTGAACTATGCGCCAATGGTAGTTACCGTCGAGAGATCTTTACGTTACATCCTTTTGGGGTCGATCGTCCAGTTTGAAAAGTCAAGTCTCTTGAGAGATTGAACTGTCTGGGTATTCCTTGGCCGCCGTAATTCACTTGGGGTAATATTCTTGATGCATTTTGATTCACTATTATATGACTTCATGAGTGTCATTATAAGTTTGACACAGTTGAGTTCGTAGCCGCCAGCAAGAGTTGTGACTATTAAGCAACTACTAAGAAATCTAGGCGTAGTGATGAAAAATGATATAGTAGAGACACTTGGACAATAGGGCCTCCCCTTCGAGTATAACGGGGTAGCAAGGCTAGTTTTCGGTTGCTAAGTCAGTGAATGATACCATATTCGGTAGGTACCGCCATGGGATATGAAAATATAAGGGGGAAATCGGCGTGCGAGACAGCCAAGGAGGGCCTCCGGATAGATTCGAACTTGATACCTATCCCTATCCCGTCATTTCCACGTGTGCTAGGGAAAACATGGTACTAAAGGTAACTAGAAGAAATTCCACACGGGAATTTTTTTGCATTTTGTTCTAGCGTCGATCCTCGCGCGACCCGACGACTTGGGTCCTGGATCTGTATGTCTCAGGAGATTGTGATAGTTTCGGCAGTGCAACTACCCGGGGTCTAATCTGCAGCCTACTACAGCAGATAATGGGCTCTGTACTCGGCTTTTCTTCGATGGCAGTACTAGATCGCGTTTTCTGCATCGGTCTTTTCCATCCCATCCCTCACCACGGAAGCTGTCGTATATACCCTATGAATGAGGTTTAACAGCGAAATCGTAAACTATGCGAAACTTCGGAGGGTGTCAGATGTTTCACCTTTAAGGTGTTACCTAGGCATGACAGACAAAGAGGCATTCTGTATGTATACCTTGAGCCTGGCCAGATAGTTTGTAGTCCCTCGCGGAACGACGCATTCTTTTCCCTCATCCTTAGGTGCGCCACGCGACAGAAGATTTGTATATGACGAACTTCAGATCACGTACACAGGTGAAGCCGTCAACTTGTAGACATCCTTCCACTTACCCAGGCTGAAGCATGGCTAAAGGGTAAGGGGTGTCTATAAATGACCAATGTAGGTTAGCTCAAGGGCAACAAAAAGGCATAGATGCCTATTCCAGACCCCAACTTCTTCTTTAATAAGATCGGGTGTGGTGCCTCTTGTGTTGTTCTATACGAGGTTTTCTAGTAGTATTCAAGGCTCTAAAGTGGAAGATGTGGCAGTGAGGTTGAAAAGGTGGTATCGAGGCTGCCGATCCTAGGCATTTCTGTCTGCCGTGCCACTGTACCGCCACCCTCTTTGATAAGCCACGGCCCGCCGAATTTCTGGCCCTGCTGTTATGACTTTGGGGGGTTCTAAGGCTTTAGGCATCTCCAATTTCAAATTCATATCAGTGGTTATCGATCATTCCTGTTGCCGTGGCAAGCTTGACAAATATCCGCGAGTGAATGAACTAGTGTTATGAACTTAGGTGAATATGGACTGTGCGCGCTGTCAGGTTTGGACCCTAGACCAACCCAATGTTGAGGTGGCCCTCCACCGTAATATAGCAGAGTTGGTAGACGGTGTCCGGCGTGGATGTTGGTGGTGTATTAGGATTTTGACGTATCTGCAACGCGCGGTTACATCACTGCCTGATTCGCTTCGAGGACACCCTTCCAACGTCACCTCCCCAACTGGGCTTGAATGTTCATTTCAATTTCGAAGTTCTATTGTCCTGTCCAAAGATAAAATCACTTCTCGGGGCACTTCTCGGAGCTGGATTGCGCTCCTTGAGGCAGGCGATGACCTTCATACCGTTGGAAGTTTGGTATTCTATACAAACGACGTCGAGGAGTCAGCAAAGTTCCAGATCAATACGGATGCAACAGTAGCAGACAGCACAAGCTCCGAACAGACCTGGAAGTATATTACTGATCGCTTGAAGAACTGCGAAAGCAAACACAAATTATGTCAGCAGCGTCCCGGCTACCTACCGACTAGGCTGGTAGAGATACGAGAGGAGGACGGAAAATTGCGTTTTCGCCTTATCATCACCTCTGACAGCGGCCTTCAAGACCGATATATTACGTTGAGCCACAGATGGGGAATCGGCGAGCCCTTGAAACTCACAACGCAAAACTTAAGCGACTTTATGATTGAGATTCCCCGAGAGGACATGCCCCAAAAGTATATTGATGCTGCAGCCATTACGTTGAGACTGAATATACGATACTTATGGATAGACTCACTAGTAAGCCGCCATCTCATAGTATATCATGCTTCACATAGCTACTAGGTACAGATCTAATCCTCTAGAACAGTGCATCATCCAGGATTCTGACGATTGGGATCAAGAAAGTGGTACCATGGACTTAGTCTACCAACATGCATACTGTAACCTTGCTGCTGCGTCCGCGACAAACGGCTCAGAAGGTTTTTTCTACGAACGATCGTTGTCTTGTGTACTCCCACACGAAATTTATTTGCCGAAATTTGGGAGACAAGTATCGGTGATAGATGACAGCGAACTCCGTGTGTTTTCGAACCTTGACAAGGAACCGCTCAATCTCAGAGGTTGGGTGTGTCAGGAGCGCCTGCTATCAGTCCGAAATATCAGCTTCACCCGATGGCTTGTGTACTTTGAATGCGCCGAGAATTGCAGCCGCGAGATTGAGAATAACACAAAATATTCCCTTGGGTTTCCCTTCGGGACGATTCAGGATAATAAGTCCAACTCCGTAAGGAACATGAAAAACATGTCATCGGATCGCGCCCATATACACTGGCGCGGGATAATCGCCTTATATTCGACGACTAATCTCACGGAACAGAGCGATAAGTTGGTCGCAATTTCGGGCATTGCGAAGTACTGCCAGCCGATCTTTAGGTCTGACTATCTGGCTGGCTTGTGGAGATCGAACTTAGCTCTAGACTTGTGTTGGTATTCTCCTCGCGAAGTCCTTAGACGTTTGCCGGATTATCGAGCACCTTCCTGGTCATGGGCTTCTGTTGAAGGCGCTGTCCTATTCCGCTCATTTCTTGTACACAGGGAACTCGTTGAATTTCTAGGTGCCTATACCGCGCCGGTTGTTAAAAGCAATCCGTATGGAGCAGTTCGGAATTCATGGATTCAACTTGTCGGATGGGTCCTCCCCATATTCCACAGGGGTTGCGACTCTTGTGGGCTACGGCAGGGAGCTCAGCGGGCGCAAAAAGGGGGACAAGAGAGTCTTTCTTTCAAAGATAGGATTGAAGTGTCCATTCGCGATACAGTGGACGGCTTAGAGGGCTGGTCTTGCATAGATGATCGCGAAGTCGCACTCAGCGGCTCAACAGCTCCGATGCGTTTGGAGCCATCCGACTGTTTCCTCCTTCCTATCACTTGTGGAAAATCTAATTTGGGGGATATGATTCTGTCCTGTCTTGTATTAGCGGCGGTGACGCCCAGTCGTGGCGTTTACCAACGAATTGGGATGTACTCCACGTACAAGATGTGGTCAGCATCTGCATTCTCCCCTGAGGTATACGACAGCAGCCCCAAACAATTCGTGGAAGATCTGTTTACGTACCTAAGACAGACGTTCCAGCATTGCAAGGTCCCTTCATACGAAGGCCACACACTTGAAAGACACGAAATCACCCTTGTTTAGGACAATGTTTCGATGAACATTGTATTAAAGCTTAAAGGCAACATGGACAAAGCATTGATGTCGCTAAGTATACCACAATTCCTAGCAGATGGGGTTAAGCCTCCTTAGGTAGTAACATCATCATTATCTCATGGCCTTAGAGCGGGGAGAAATCTATTCTTTTTGTAAACATAACGGGGGGAAGATGGTGCTCTGGCTGAGTTAGGCGAGGCATGGAGATTCCGGTACTCAAGAGTCCTGTCTGACAACTCGCAAGAATCTAAACCGGACTGGCAGGTAAAACAGCAACGAAGAACGATCTTTAGACACACAGTAGACAAGATCCCGACAGTCTGGGTGCATTCGGCGGTTATTTGGACCCCTTTTTCGCCACAAACGGCTTATCTTCTGTAGCATTGGTAAAGGGGCCACAACCATTGGGCCGATCGTCGAGAAAGTGGAACTAGGATATAGATCATACATATAGAAGCAAAGGATTATCTCCACGGCTTGCGGTTAGCAACGCCTCTATGAAAATATGCAAAGTACCTCGTCTCCAGACAATATTTCTCAGGTGGATCAGAACCATGAAGCTAGCATCGAATAGTCGCTTATATAGGAAAACTATATATCGATATACATCCCACGGACTACAGAAGTAGAGGAAGAGGCCGGAAAAGGGTTAACAACATTAGAGAAAAGGTTGCTTGTGTCTAAGCTTATAGTGACCTACAGAGGATTTCGGGAGATATCGGTAAACTCTTGCGGGTACTTAGACCGTCTAGAAGTGCCGTACTAAATACAGGGGTGTTGTCGCTGTCCCCCACGCACTGACTTGCTACGGGGAGGACAATCGTACGCTTGGATATTGAATCACGTATTCTTTTTGTCACTGAGTGGCTAACCCAGAAAAAAAATAGAAAATTGAGTATTGGAAATAGTTTATTCAACAGACTTGGTGCTTCCAATATATTAAACACTAAAAATATCCAAGCCCGAGTATCTCTCTCTATTTATGTATTCCCATGAGTTTCCATCAACATGATGTTCTACTCGTAATGTAAAAAAGGGGGGTATCAAACGCGAATGCAATGCCTAAAAGCAGATGTATGCCCAGTGACGAATGGTTGCCTAATAGCGTAAATCGGCGACGGGGTATCATGATCGAGAATCGAAATTTTGTGCGCTAAACTCCCGTGAATCTTTCCCTCGTCCGTCCCATTATCTCCATGTTAATAACGTAATGATTTATGTGAAATGACTTTCGGTTCACCAAGTTTTCTCGGCTAGGAAACCGACCGAGTACCTGGGTGTCGGGCTCTCCCAATACACCGGAATTATAGAGAGCAGGTTGACAAATCGCTGACCGTTCTTCTTGAAGTTCGTGACCTCGATAGCCAGTTCGTCGTTCGAGTCGACCGCCCGTCGCATCTTCTTGATGAGGTCCTTGTGGACGTACTTGCGAGTAGAGTGTCTCTTGACTTTACCGCCAGGCGCCTGTAGGAATCGACAGTTTCGTCCGATGATTTCAGACTCGGAGTAACCGGTCAACTCCATGAATGGATCTGAAGCATACACTATAGGGTAGTCCGGTTGCTGAAGATCACACATGACGAGGGCACAAGATGCATCGATAGGACCAAGGTCGATGACTGGGTTGGGTCTCCTCATGACACGGATCTGAGTATTATTAGGGCTTGGCTGTATACGACAACATTGTGTATACTTACGAGGATGTTCATAATGTCGAAGCCGCTTGGAGCATAAATTCCTGGGTAGATGATGGAATCGTGTACGGTGTCTTTTGTTCCCATCATCATACTAGTCGGCGTCGCGACGTGAGAGGAGGTTGTAGCGCCATCGTCTTGATAGTGGTACTGTTTCGTGGAACAGGTCAGTAGTCAATTTAATATGACAACTCATGATGTTTAAACATATGGTTCTTATTGGGTAAAGTTAAATGGTCACGGAGAATTACGAACAATGGCGATTAGAAAGGAAATGTAGTAACTTACCTGTAGAGCGCTTTCTTCCCACGGATTCATGACAGACATTATGAGCATGTACTGATAATGGTTCGGCGACGTATGGATAGGCTTTGCGCTGAAGCGGCTGACGATCTGTGACGATGGGGGCGGTAAGTGGACAAGCCTGTACTTTAGGAACGGTATGATCGATCTTCACGATGTCAAAATGGCTTAATTGAAAGATCTATTTCTTAACAATAGGTATTGGTGTGCATGGAATTGTACCGAAGCCATGACAATAGCGTTCTTACGGGATTATAAAGGACGGAACGGCAGGGGAAGTAATAGAAGATAAGGCATAGATTCATGTCTCCGACTCATGTGCTTCTCGTACTGCTTCATTACGTGGAGTCGCGATGGAAGGTTCCAACAGCATCTTACTAGAGTCAGAATGCATGCGGTTTAGGATTAATGAAAGACGGACGTTGGATTGTAAGCGGGTAAAAATAGAGGTTGGCATGTTCTGGTCCAATGGTTCAAGAAGTGCCCAAAAGTAAGATGTTTAGATGTACTTCTGTTGGCATGATCGCCGCTTTTCCATGTCATAGCCGTGATCGAGCATCATAAAGACAGCCATCTAAAGCCACCGAGCCCTGTTCCCGGAACGGCCCAAGCCACCCACGTCGGACGGGAACCCCAATTTAATCTATTCTGATTCGGGAAACGGGACTTTTTTAACGCTCGATGCATCTCTGATCGTAAATTCGGGAGTCCGATGGCCCAAATATGCCATTGCGGCGTCTCAGATCCTACATAGTTGGTCTTAGATCCCCATGTTACCACCATGCTTTGAACCCCTTAAACACGCGCGTTGCTATTTCTAGTGACAGCACGATTCTAGTACAGAAAGCTCGGGGTTCATTTGCTTTATACATGTACGACACCAGACGAAAATCACGGCCGAGGAATAAGTAAGACCGGTAACGGATTGAGTTTGTCATCGTCCCGTTAGCTGCAGAGACAGCCTGACCTGTCTCGGCGTGGCTCTCGAGAGAAATCGCGATGAGGTGGCGAACATCAAATCAGGCCACATAGCCTTTGGGCTCCATTTGCATATTCATGTCAGATATTGATTACGCCGAGGAGAGAAGAGGCTAGATTTGCTGTCAAGTGGTGCTACGTTGGGCAACTGTCGACCCATGTATCGATCGCTGCAGAAGCGGTTTCTGTCCAGATCTTGAAAGCAGTCTTAACGTCATCACTATTGGATCGGAATGTTTACCCCTAAGACATGTGGGTACCCTTGAGTAAGGTACCTACCCCATGTATCTTCCAGGGCCCTGTGTTTTGGGTGCCCCGTGCTCCCCCAGAGCTATCCGCAATATCCCGGACCTGGCCTGCTGGCGTAGCTTGGGCTGGCTCAATCAGCCTCAAGACTCAGCCTCCACGTGACGGCAAATCACATCGCAACCGTGTCGACACGTATTTAGCAGTCTTCCATTGTCGATCTGTCCATGAATAACCGAAAAGAAAAGAAGGCTTGACTCCTTACGCCGCATATACCCCCCTGAGACAACATCTTATTGCAACTCCCAATAAGCACGTGTGTCTCACGAGACTTGGGTTTTTCGCAAGATAAGGTCGAATCGGATTTTTAGAATCCCATCGTCGATCCCCGTTCATCCCTGGACAGCTTTCGCGTTCCAGCCACTCTACTTGACAAGAGCATATAGACAGATAACTGCCACGGCACTTCCAGCTAACCACTTCGAAATAAAAACCAATAATCGAAAGGATACTTGCATAATGTTCTTTACCACAAAGCAATTCCAGTCTTTATTGACTTTTCTCATGAAGATCTCTGCTTGGATACACTAGGAGCCTCTCAAACGGATCTAGAGGCGGTGTATGATTGGTATCAAATTTCTGAGAGCTTACTATCCAGGTAACATCCGCTAATTTAGGTCTGAGCATGTTGGTGCATGGTTAGGCACGATCTAAGACTAAAGCAACACGAAACATGAAATCGATGCGGACAGGAGCGGAAGGAGATTCAGACGAGAACACTCACTTCTCTATTGTGTCCACGTAACACAAAAAAGGAAAATTCATAGTCGAATCCCCAACGTACACGACGATAATCCGTCTCCAATACCAGCTAGCCCTTACAGGGGTTTCATGGCGAGTGTTCGACGGTCATAGAAAAAAATGGGAGACGATTCGGACAACATACTTCGTATTTCTGCATCAACCGCTTCATCTTTACCCTGTGACACTTGAAATGCAAATACATGCATGATTTAAGTGAGGATTGCACGAAAATGTAGTATGTTCCTTCTCTGAAGTGGTCTCCAAGCATTCATGGCTCGTATATATCGGATATTATTGTCACGATGCGGACTTGGCGAGGGTGTGTGAACGACGTTGTTGCACATGAAGCCATAAACTTGCCGTAAGCTTATCTTCGTAATCTACACTGTCTTAAAACTCTAACTTCCTGATAAATCCGGATCTCTGATAGGAGCTTCTTCTTACTGTTGGTCCGTAAGAAGTTTCTTGAGATTGCAGTCTTTAGTGTTTGAACGTGATAATACCCCCTTGAATGATCCTTCTTGACACTATGAAAGTCATTTATGGATGTATAAAATATATTAGACGTTGGTCATCTCGATTATTTGCGTCCTTACGGCGTGTTATCGTGGAACTTCCCCCGTATTCGTTGTGAAGAGAGGTATTTGTCCACGCCTTGGGATATCTAAATTCCTTCTTGTTTAGATTCACTACAAAAACGACAGCATATCTACGAAGAACGGTTTAGGGTGTAAAATAATCGTCGTCGCATCGGAAAAGGAGAAATGCAAGACTAGGAGGTACCTACACACATCTGATAGGAATTGAATAGGTATATACTCGCATGTATAATATCAACCCGAGATCCTGTCCTCCGAACATTAAAACCTGAGGCGATTTAGCACTAGATAACGAGAAACCGCAAACTTCGTGTTATATATTACAGTATATTTAAATAATTTAGGCGCTTTAAAAGAAGAATGCTGTTAGTGAAGATGACATTTCGGAGAGCAGATAGTCCTCGATGCGGTTTTGATCTTAGTGTCCTAAATTCTCAAACTAAAGAAGGAAAATTCCAGAGAGTATCAAAGTGCCGATTTCTTTAAAAAGGAAGCAGTACTTTGCTTCTCGGCTTTGAATTCTCGCGATATACATGGTACCTAATGCCTCCTAGAAGCTTCGTTCAAGAATTCGTAGCCTTCACCGTGATAACCTCAAGTAGACTCTTACGTTTAATCTCGATTATGCAGTAAGAAAGGACCCATATTGATAGGGCACAGTTGAGAAGTCTCAAAATCAGCGGCTATGAAGTAGGTACATATACGGCGTATTGAAATGTCAGAAAAGGGGGGTCACGTGGCCTGCACGTGGGCCCCTGAGAACTTACCACCAGTCAGGCGCTACGATATTTAATAGAACCCAATTATTATATGCGAGTAATAATCTCACATTACGGCATCGTCTGACTTTAGCCTACCTCTCTCGTGACATCTGAAGGGTTTTGAGTATTGGACGTGTTGTCCTAAAAAAAACTGGTATACCGGGTACGTGCCCAAAAACTATCGGTTGCATCATAAGGGTTGAGCTGCAATATGTACTTAAGTAAGCCCTATATGAAGGCTACGCACTTGTACACACATTGGCCACAATAATGCTCTTGATCCTTTACTCACACGGTAGTAAATATCAGCCAATCGTGGACGACTACTGCACGATACACAAAATACGTAAAAGGGAGGTTACACAGCCAAGGGGACCCAATGAAGGGGATCTTCATCTGAGCCCGGTCATGTGAGACAGCCTTCCTATTCGAAGGCAAGAGACTCCGGGCGCGAATGTTGAAATGAAGCAAACACCTGTGGCTTGAACGCCCCGAAAGTATCAAGTAACTAGAAAAGAAGCTGACCGCCAATCTTACATGTTACTATGCTCTGATTATGGTTTTGTTCAGAATGACGGTGCCCATACTACCTTGGATCGAGGCGTATGTGCGCCTTTAGATTTGATTGTCTGAATTATTATTATCGCTTTGCTGTGCTAGTATATCTTCTCTTATTGCTTGGTCCCTGAAGAACAACCACAGTTATTATGTAACCGGAATTCCGATTGGACGAAATGCCTTCCCGTAATCCAGATTAAGTTGCTGATTGGATCCTCTGCTTATGTTGTCAGCTTCGTTAACTCTTGGGTGATCAATATAAGCTGCTGATCTGCATGATTTACACAGAGTACGGTGTATCCTTAATTTTATACGGCTCAGTGTATTCCATGAGCCAAATGTGCTGCCGGCCGGCGGCGTATTGTGTTTACGACTTCACGATATGTGGATGAGATGAATCTTTTTTTAGGCATTGATACGAGCTGAATGGTAATATGGAGATGATATTTTCAGTATATAAAGACTCAAGTTCGTTGTTTTCGTGGCTTCAAACTCATCATCGAAGACACAGCAAGCTTCATTCTCATCAAGTTTCATAGCAAATCTCATATTTCATCAGACATTCACCATACCTTACAAACTCTATAAATCATTTCACTCACCACCATCAAAATGAAGTTCAACAACGGAATCCTCCTCCTCGCCACCCAGGCCCTCACCGTCTTCGCATCTCCGGCCCCATCCGCACCCACCTCCGACTGCGGCGACCTGGGCTTCGTCAACAAAGCCGAGCTCCCCGAGGGCGTGGACCCGAGCGCGGTGCGCACATGCAACGAGCACCCGCTGGGCAACGACAACACCGGCGTATCCCAGCGCGACCCAGCCGCCGGCGACCTCTTCAAGCGGGAGTGCTGGTACGGCAAGCCCGCGGGCTGCACCAAGGGCTACTGCTGGAAGTCGTGCGGCGACGGGCCCTGGTGCTGGACCGCGCGCAGCGGCGGCTTCGGCGATTGGTACACGTGCAGCACGGATAGCGATTGCCAGACCTCGTTCGCTTGCGGGCAAGCTGCTGGCGGCAATGAGTGCAAATCTTGCGGTTGCAGCTGCTAGAGGAGGAGGATGGGAGCTAGAATTGTTGCTTGAGGGGATGGGGTAGTTGGGCCCTGTTGCTACGATTGCATAGATTTACTTCTTCCTGTACATGAGATTTTAGAGTGGCTTTGGGGGAGGTGCTTTCACGGACTATTCACTCGCTACGAACCCGTTTCATCCAAAAATACAAATGGGCAGTTTCTTTGCTCAAACCGATGTGTGCTCGTGCTATGGAAAGTTTCTGCATGATATAGTCCCCTTTTGGAACACCTCCTTTTCTTACCTCGCCTTCTAATATGCTCTTCTGATATAGCTGAAGTTACTTGTAAGGCGAGAATAAAAGGGAGGCCAAGTAAGAAGAGGTAATGTCGATACGATGGAAATTTGCCCGTACATATTACGGTAGCATAAATCAACTTAGAGAGCACAAGCAGCAAGACTTCCGCAAGAATATAGTGGCTATAAGAACAGTCTGAACAATTCTTATACGGCGAGTCATGGGAGGTCTCATTTCACGTATACGATGGGTTACCTATAGTATAAAGAACATCGATTTTCATTTTCCTTTCTCACCACCTTTCGTACAAGAGATATCCCTAATCAACGAACACAAGCGCAAGGCAGAAGAAAACAGAAACTCATAGGCGAACGGAGTTCATATAACAGCTACAAAAGCCTAGTAGCCTAGCCTAACCTATCTACTCCTGAATCCTACCGTACCTAATAGCTTCTGCAGTAGGTCAAGTACTCGGTAAAAATATGCTTGCGCGTCATCATCTCTCATGTCATGAATGCCTCGATGCCTCCCTAACGCCGATACAATCATCAATGCCGATGCCGATGCTGATGCCGATGTCGATGTTAAGATCGATGCAACCTAACCTAACCTGACCCTTCGCCTTAGGCAAACATGCAGAGCTGCGGTGCGATGCAGAAAAGGATGATCCCGCCCGTATAAACTAGTACTGGTACTGATACAACTATCAAAACACATGGAACCCACACACCAAATCGTGGGCTCCGAACTCCCTAAGGAGTCAATGTAGGCAAATAAATGCCGTATTCCGTAAAAATATACATCACCAAGTTCTCGAGCGTAGACCCGAGAACGAACTGAGAAATACTCAGAAGTGTCGTGGAAAGAAGACCGATAATCCACACAACCAGCACGACGCCATATCCGACAACCGGTCCGAATAACGGGACAGACAGTCAATGCAGGCCGACAAGACGCCGATTCTTCGTCTGCAATTGTCGGAACTTCTTATCCAGCGCCTCGTGCTGCTTCCTGGCCTGAGTAAGCGCCGTCTCCGCGTCCTCGACGCTCATGAGCGGGGCGCTACCGATCGACGGTGAGGATCCGCCGTTAGCGTGGTCGTGGCAGCCATACACACCATCGGAACTGGCGCCGTTGAAGTCCTCGCCGGGTCTGCCGGAGAACATCTTTCCACGTTCATCATCCGAGGGGCAGATCCAGGGCGCCAGTTGCTGTAGATTGACGTTGCGGCCGGAGTTAGAGTTGGAGCCGCCGGTCTTATAGCCGCCCAGGTTTAGGGAGGGAAGAACATGCTGATTGATGCAGCTGATAGCCTCTTCGCGGTGCATCTTGCCAACTGGGTCGCTGGGGTAATTGTCCGGCCCGGCTGGGAAATACGACGGCGTGCCGTTAGGTACGGCGCGATTCTTAACCAGACTGAATCCAGTTGCGGGCGTGTGGCGAGGTGCTGAGAAGGCGGTGGGAAGGGCGCTCTCGGCCCTAATGCGGTCCTGCAGCTCAAGGAACAGCTCGGCTTCTTCCTCAGTCAAGTTCATAACGCAGTCCCCATTAGGTGTTAAGAGCACAGTGTGCTCATTCACTACTTTACGAACAGGCTGGAACGCATTGAGCCGTTCTTCGTCCTCCTTAGTGACGATTGCCTTCAGCGTAGGTGGAAGCGTCGATGGGACCTTAAAATTGCCAACGAATTCCGAGCGGTAACCTTGCGCGGTCTTGAAGAAGCTGATCGACTCAGCATCCGTGAGTCCGCGACTTTCCATGACAGCCCGGAAGACGTCGCGGAGATGCGGGATCTCACCAACATCTTCGTCAACAGGCTGTTCTGGCTTAGGCTCTGATGTGTGACCAACGTAGTCAGGTGTCAAAACCGTGGTCTTTGTCGACTCATTTAACTTTATTGAAGTGTCGACTGTTGCAGGGCTCTTAGTAGGACTTTTGACCGTCTTGTTCTTTTGTGCCGCAGAATTAGAGGGCTCAGGTGCCGAGGAGAGGCTTCTGGCACCTTTAGTTGTCTTTTCGCCCGAGTCTACAGGAGTAGCTGCACCGCTTTGGGCTGTAGAGTTATCTGCTTGTGGCTCTGCACCACTGGGAGTTTCTGGACGGCTCGCGGTCGTCATCTTTTTCTCCTTCTTCTGCTTCTTCTTCCTTCCAACAATAGGGGCAATCTCTACCTCCTGTTCGGCCGGCTTCGACTCAGCAATCTGTGCAGCGGCTTCCTTCGAAGCTTCTTTGCGTTGCTTGCGCTGCTGACTCTTCGTAGTTGCGCGCACAGATGCAGACCCTACCTTTGAGGGAGGTGGAGAGCTAGTTCGAGACACGGAAACAGAGGCACTAACAATGGATGCAGAGTCTGAGATAGCCTCACTAGCTGGTGTTGCAGGACGATGAGCAGAGCTAGCAGCTCGAATTGAAGCAACAGCGGCTGGTGGTATTTGAACAGGGGGCGCCTCTGTCTTTGGAGTTTGGACAAGACGAAGCGTCTTTGGGGCAGCCTTCGCCAAAGGGGAGGACACAGACGCCGTTGTTGGCGTAGGGGTGGGCAGGGTAGAGGCTCCATGGGGTTTATGAGGCTGAGTTGCACTAGCAGGAACTTGACTGGTTGACTTATCTGTTCCACTAGTTGTGATAGTTTCACCGACATTAGTTTGTGGGACAGTCTTTGTAGCGGCTGCGATATCGAGGATGCCAGGGACCGGACGCTTGTCGGATTTGCTCGTAGCAGGTTTTCCCGGCGGCGCCTGGCTTCCTGTACTAGCCGTAACCTTCTTACCCTGAGGCGTTTTAGCAGAAGACGAAGGCTTGGAGGGCAGAACCGGAGTGACCTTTTGCGGCGAACTTGTCTTGACTGAGTCGAGAGCAGGAAAATCTTCTTCCTGTAGGACACCTTTTCCCTTTGATGGCTTCGATGATTGAGCGGCAATATCTTTCGACAACCCGCTCTTTGCGGCGAGTTCTTTGATGCTCTTCTTGGCCTCAGTTCCTCCAGCAGGACTGCTCTCTATCTTGGTCGAAGTGATAGGCTTAGCCCCAACTTTCGGAATGAGAGGAGTTACCGGTCGCGGGATAGCAGGCGACTTTAAAGATACTGTACTTTGGCTCGATTGGCGTTGTGCCACTGGAGTTGAGCTTCTCTCAGCAAGCTGGGCGGGAGGATGCGAATGACTGAAACCAAGACTGAGACCGAGCCCAGGGGGGACAGATGGTGCCCTTCCCTCACTATGCAGGAATGGCAGCCGTGACTCATCGGCGTCATCAGAATCCGCAACAAGAGCGTCCACCGAAAACGAGGCTTCGTCGAGGGGTAATAGGTCATCGTCTAGAGCACGAACACGTTAGCTACTGGCATCAAAATACACGAAAAATTACAATACGAAGCGGCAAAAAGCAGGGATCACGGTTTAAAACTTCCATCGTCGTCTTCCACAGGTTATACATGACTATAGCGATGGGTCTTGGGGAAGAAATGCTATATTGAGGGGGCCTCTGAGGCCTGGTCTGGAGGATCGACCTGTGTGTTAACGTACATGAAGAACTTTGTGGAAGACGACGATGGCTTGCCTGACGTGACCATGAAAAAACGGAGTTATGCGTTGCGAAACAAACAACTGGATCTTTCGAAGGCAAGCACTGATGGCAGCGCCTCGTCGTTTTCCAAGCAAGAGCAAAAACGCCCAAATGCGACCTAGACCCGCCCTGGGTCATGCCCCTTTAATGCTCGCTCCAAAACAATGTGGAATATTCCGATTAATTTCCTTGATCCTCTCCGAAAAACCTAGACGCCCTAGACGTACCCTTCTTGGTGAAGCCAAACAAAAAAACAAACGTGCCGCCCTGCTCTATAAGGGCTACAAAACGACTACCATCGGCCGTAGACGCCGCCCCCATACACCATGCTGGGGTTGTACCCACCTTGGGTTTGACCACCATACAGCCCCTGTCCGACTCCGGTGCTGGTTCCCTGCTGCTGGTGCTGCATCCGCGCCTGAAGTATACTCGGGTCCGCAAGATCTACTAAGCCACTCCCCCCAGAGGAGGAAGTGTTAGCGTGTCTGTGCTTCTTCCCCTTCTTCTTCTGCTTTGGTCCGAAATCTTGGAAAGCTCCAGGCTGGGAACCGTGGAGCGATGCCAGGAGGCCCGGAGCCGGAGCAGGAGCTGGGGTGGAGGAGGTGGAAGATGGATACTGACTACTGAAAGGGATGTACTCACGCTTTGCCGCTTCGTGGGCCTGGGTGCTGCCCGCGCCCCTTCCGCGAATTATCGACTGGAGAAGTTCACTCGAGTTATCTTTGGATCCTATGCCAAACGCAGATCCACCAAACGAGCTGCCTTGACCAAACATACCACCATTAACGGGTGTCGTGCCAGTAGACTTGAGTCCAGGTGGAGGCCCCGGTATAGACGAAGGGTACAACTGACTGCCTGGCTGTGTACGATACGCGGACGGCATCATAGATGATTGCTGTGCCATGTATCGCGGGTCACCAGTTGACTTGACGTTGATCGAGCTCGAGTTGTTTTCGTTCGCGAAACTGAATCTTGACTGCTGGCGACTGTGGCCCTGACCCTGGAAGAGAGAAGAGGACTGCGGCGAAATGCCCGGTGGCATTTGATCCGCAAAGCTGTTCTGAGGTCGAACGAAGAGCTGTTGCTGCGGCGTCATAGTACGACCACCAATAGATCCAATAGCCGAGGAATTCTGACCGTAAGCAGAGAGACTTGGTCCAAACATGTCATTTGCGCTAGTTCGCTGAATCGGAGGTTGCGTTGGATTGCGTCTCTGGTCAAAGCGAGCACCATTCCGACCTTGGTCTCTGTCTTCCGGCTCTCCGCCAAGCGCGAGGCTACCGCTCTCAGGTTCGCCCTCGGAAGGCTCAGCGTTATCGACTTGCTCTTCATGATCACCTAAGCGATGCTCTTCCTCCTCCCTCATAGCCCGTCTTCGTTTGCCGCCATGTATATCGAATAAGGGAGGATAGTCGTCGCCTGTGTCCTTCAGTGGTGCAAACGCGCTCTCCGGATACTCAGAAAGATGCTTCAGGATGATACTGAAGTCAGGGATATCGTTTTCTGTTCCAGACGCTGCTTTAGAGCTGGAAGGTCCCGTCTTAGCAGCCATTTCGGCGGCTGGCTGCTTCTCGGCTTTCTTATTATTATTCGAAGTAGGCGGCTCTGTGATGGTTGTGTTTTCGGTTGATTCCTGCGCAGATTCGCTAGTTACAGGCAAGGAAGTGGATACGGCGGGGCTGGAAGCTGCACCGCTCGTAGCGTGGCTACCTCTTCTGCTCCGTTGCTGAGTCGTACGCGCCCAGTTGGCTGAAGGTGGCAAAATGGGGCCGTCACCGGCATCCGAGCCCTCTTTACTAGAGGTGCGAACCATGGACTGAGATCCGGCAGGTGGTAGGTGCGATGGACCTTGTTGTCGAGATGCGGAGCGGGATGATGAAGCAGCGTTGGAAAGTGGGCGTTGGGTATGAACACTATTCAAAGATGAGAGGTCTTGCCGAGAATAACTATCCTCTTCATCGCCAAGCTCATGCAAGAACATGCACTGCCGATTTCCACATTGCTCATGTCTAAGCCAAGCCGAGCAGTATTTGGTCGTTCCTAATTGCGCTTTGAGGATGCGGTCACCATTTTGCGATCCATGCACAGCTTGTATACACTTAGCCGCATCTTCCTTCTTCTCGAACGTTACGTAGATACCGAGGGATTGAGGTTGGCCGTCGGCGGACTTTCGATTACTAATCGAAATCTTCTGGATATTGCCGTATTGGCCAAAGAATTCGGGTTTGCGAAGCGTCTTGAGCAGTTCGTCCTCTCGCACAGTAGGTGTTAAGCCTGTCACGTAAACAAGGTTCTTCTGTACGACCCGGACACCTTGGAGATTCTTGCGGCTTTCTTTCTCAGCTTCGCGCTTTTGAACCTCCTTCTGGCGCTGTTCTGAAGCCCGCTTCTTTTGGTTCTTCTGGATATTGGCACGGAACTCCGCCTCCCTAGATATTATTAGCCACCCATAATTTTTTAAAATCGACCGGGAAGTACATACTCTTCATGAGTGACTACCTTCCACTTGATATCTTTCTCGTCGTAAGGTCTTCGACAGGCAGGACACAGCCCATTCAAGTTGTTCTTCAGGTTATTGTAACAGAACTGGCAGATCTAGAGTGGAGCTATTAGTAATGTACCACAACATCGGAAGGCAAATGCCAGCCAAATTCTTACCTGATATCCGCAGGGACACGGTCTGAAGTTTCTGTCGGAGAGATCGAACTCTTCTATGCATAGAGGACTTAACACAAGATATTAGTCATGCACCCTTGGTTGAGTAGGGACGACAGTGGGGAAATAGCTTACCAGGTGTCCTCTTCATCATCGATGAAGCTATCTTGAGGAGCCATATTAATGTGCGGTCAAGCTTGCTCGGGATCTTAAGGCAGCTCGACAGAATAGCTCCAGCACCGGCACAGAACAGACCTATTGACTCGAGTATTTTGCTTTCGATAGCTATTAGGACGAGAGTGGATGCGTATGCGAAAAGCGTATCGTGCCTATGTGGTCAACTTTGGGTTGAAATGTCGGGTGATTATGCAGAAGAGGAATGACTATTATATCGGGGGAAAAAGCATGTAAAGCCCCGTACAAAGAACGCGTTTGAGAAAAACGCCGGGTGACGAGAAGAGTATTGTTTTGTTTATCGGTGTCGCGTATAGTCGGAGACTGGCTGGACGAACGGACAACCAAAGAAATGATTGAGATGATGGCGTGAATGTAAGAACAGGTGAAGGTAAAAAGGCAAAGGAGGTTTAATGCAGAAAGATTGGATCAGAGAGCGTCGCCAAAAAAGAAACGTTGACCCGATTCGCGCTAGGAAACCTGAATGACCTGTTTCGGCTTAGCGTCTCGGCGTCAATTTCGAATTTTGCCTCTGCCCGTTTCTGCCAACATTGAACCTCGAGTGCTATTAAACCTAGGTACCTAGGTACACTGTAGGGGATCAGAATAAGTGGGGTCGAAATTAGCTTTTTGGGAAACAATCACAGGTCGGATTTAGTTAAATCTGAGTTGGCAGTCTTAACTTCGGTACCCCTAGATACTTAGTTCTCTATTCGCAAAGCCAGAATCGCTGCGGCCGTATGTAATCTGTTCCTGAGTCTCTGTAGTTTTCTTCGTCGATCCGGAGGGGTTCGGCCAGCAACGACGTCTAAGTTGAGAATTGGAGGTTACAGGTCATGTGCTACGTCACAAATACGGCAGTAGTTGCTTGGGATTTTAATTGGGCAGCTACGATAATACGTACATGTAGGTAAGCACCGTACCTCCCTCTATGTACATGTAGATATGTGCATTACCTAAGCAACGATCTGGGGCTGGTCGGGACAACCTTCAACATTATTCCGCAAATTGAGAATTGGGAATTATCGCAACCTGATTGGCTCGCATTTTCCGCGCACTGTACGCACTGTGAAGAGACGAACCTTAGGTAGGTCAATTCTTAGGTCATGGAACTTCTTGAATAATTGTTGACGGATAATACTCAATAAGCTATAAACCCCATCCACCATCAATTGGCTCGCCAACCACCGTCTACCGACCATGGCGACCAAGCTCTGCCGAAGCAGAGCGCTCGCTTCAGCTCTGCGACCGGCCAAGCCCTCGTTATCGTCGCGGAACGAGCAGGTCATTCGCTGCATCGCCTCGACTGCTCGTCAAAATGTCGCTATACCGAAGGATGCCCCGAACATGAGGCTTGCGCCGCGAAACCACCCCAAGGAACTCAAGGTCCCCATCGTGGACCCTGCCGACAAGTATGCTACCAAGTCCGACGACCTCCACCGTTACGGAGCTTGGCTTATGGGCTGCTTGCCCAAGTATATCCAGCAGTTCTCCGTTTGGAAGGATGAGCTAGTTATCTACATCCCACCCTCCGGTGTCATACCTGTCTTTTCTTTCTTGAAGTGTAAGACACTCATAGACATTTCGGGCTGATCCATTTGCTGACCCGAAGCTAGACAACACGGCTGCCGAGTTCACCCAAGTCAGCACCATCACAGCTGTCGACTTCCCCACAAGAGACCAGCGATTCGAGATTGTCTACAACCTATTGAGCGTGAGACATAACGCACGAATCCGAGTCAAGACGTACGCCGATGAGGCCATGCCAGTGCCGAGCATCACGAGTCTCTACGATGGCGCCAACTGGTACGAGCGAGAAGTCTACGATCTGTTTGGTGTTTTCTTCGTCGGACACCCGGATCTGCGCCGAATCATGACCGACTACGGTTTCGAAGGTCACCCTCTGCGGAAGGACTTTCCTCTTACCGGATATACCGAGATCCGATACGATGAAGAGAAAAAGCGCATTGTTACCGAGCCTTTGGAGTTGACGCAGGCTTTCCGTAACTTCGAAGGAGGTTCGACGGCCTGGGAGCCAGTCGGACCCGGTACCGATCGCAAGCCAGAGAGCTTTAAGTTGCCCACTCCCAAGCCGGAGGAAAAGAAAGAGGAGCCCAAGAAATAGATGCCACCCATATGGCTTGTACATAAATGTGATACAATTGAGATTATTATCATTTAGTATCTCACCCGCCAATCTTATATTCCCAAGAATGAGAAGGGCCGTCTATCAAGGCAGACAGTCGTCTAATAACCACCTGGTAATTATGGTGGATGCTGTTGCCATAGCTGATTTTCTATGTGTTACTTAAGGTTACTTATTACTTTTGGTCGAGATTATATGTCTATCTAACCCCTAAGTTACCATTCAACAGCGCCTGTAGCTGAAAATGCTTAATCTCACTCTCCGCTGTTCAGGTCTCAGGAACTCTGTCCAGTTTTCATCTCAGGGCTAACCTCAAGGAGGGTTTTAGTTCGCCTCAGCCTATTCGGATTACGAAGACACCTGATCTCATTCCTGTCATGAAACCGAAGCTTTGGATAAGGAGCCCTACAAAAGTTTAAAATACCTAAGGTATAGGTAACTTAGAGCTATTACCATGTGCTGCTATCGGAAAACTGTTGCAGCGAGCCATACGCCTATACAAGTTGGACCTAGTAGTTGGCTATGACATTAGGTAACGAAGACTCATGCTGGAGGCATCTTTAAATAGAGTTCATTACGAACCCGATCTTGCGGACAACTCCCGCAATTACCAACTAAGCTCATGCTTCTCTCCATCATCAGCACATCCAGGTTCTCGACAACCCAGCTACATTCCAACTCAAATCTGGACCTGGGAATTTATGAATTATCATCAACGTAGACCAGCGCAGACTATAGATTTTGTAAACAGGGGCAAATCGTTTAGAAAATTTCCCAAAAAAAAGCCAAGGAACGCAAGGCCTCACAGAGGATTTAGGTATACAATAGGGGGAACTCTATTCCTTTCCCAAGACTTCAGCTGCGCTCCCAGAGCCCAAAGCGAGTCTGATCGCTAATGGGATGACTTGACCAAACCTTGAATAGGAGACCGATAAATAGAAGTATAGCATTCCTTCTCAAGTTCTCATCCTTTATTCTACCACATACCGAGATTCCTCCTGATATTTCGTATATCTGTGTTGTGACCTTCTACTGTCTACCCTACTAATAACATTGAATATTTTAACAATTGACATAACCACAATGGCGGAAACCCCAGCATGCGAACCCGTGGACAACAACTACGACAACCACGACCTCGAACAGCAGGTCATAACCTGCACCCTCTCCATGCCGACTACAGAAGGCTACGTCCCCGTCTCCACCAGCGACGAGAAGCTCTGCGACGAGTAAACATCCCCCATCCCCATCCCTCACTCCCCCAGCCCACGACAAAAAAAAAAAAAAAAAAAAAAAAAACACCCATCCTCACCAAATCCCCCCTATAACTCCAAGAAACTAAACCCCCCTCCCCCCTTCACAGCTACGAAGCCGTCGGCCGCTCCTTCTGCGCCCTCCCCGCCTCCTCCCGGGACATATGGCAGCACTCCTGTCCCCCCTCCCCCTCCTCACCCTCACCACCCTCACCACCCCCCTCGATCCTCATCTCCGACGCCGACACCGTCGTCGTCGAACCCTCGGCTGGTCTTATCGACAACGACCCAGGCGCGGAATATCGCTCTGAGTCCGGCTATACAAGGCAGGCGGACTTGAACACGACCCCGTACTACGTCGGGGCGGTGGGCGCTTTCAGCGCGGGCGTCATCGTGATGTGCGTTATCGGGGGTTGCATAGGAGGGCGGAGACGATGGATGAGGAGCGATTAGGTGAGATTAGACAGCATAGAGAAGGTATTCCGAAGTATGGGATGCGGGATAGAACAGAATACTCAGCTAAGATATCAGAACAAAGCCTGCCGTAAAATTAAAACACCCTTTATATCTGGGTTGCATTATATTTCGGTAATCATTTATTTGAACGCTGCCTTAAGGAAGCCGATAAAAACGCCTAGTTCCTATATAATGCTCACTGATTCCCTCCCTGAACCCTGGCACCCTTCCATTCATAAAGCTCGCGCTCATAGCCTAGTAACCACTGCCTATACCTCCGGACCGTGCTAGAGTGCCCCTTTCATTAAGCATAGCCTAGCCTATCCATGTAACGATCCCCCAAACGCAATACGTAGAATCACTATTGTTTCTTCAGTCCGACTGTTCATCCGCAGAGTCCCATATAATGGACGGCGGGTTCTGAATCTCATTATTCATCAGACTATCCGGCAGCATCTGACTCCTAGTCATCAACTGCGAGGACCGTAGAGAACTTCGTACATTCCGCAATGCTGTCGGACTGCTGCTGTGTAGATTGTGACCCGATGGCTCGCTGGAAATAGTTATAACCTGAGGGAGCGACTTTTCGGGCGACACTCCTGGACTAGAGACGGTGGTAGCCTGTGAAGGTCTCACAGGCGCAGATGGTCTTTGGCTTGAAGGCCCAGCCAATGATTGGACTGAAGAGCCTGATAGCAATCTAGGGACTGCTGGCTTCGCAAACTCCTTGTCATTCTTTGTCTGATTTCTTTTGCGAGTCGATCTGCGCAGGGACTGGCTTGAAGGGATCACCTCATCCACATTTTCAGGCGAATGGTGCTGAGTTGAATAGTTCACGTCGCTCTGTAGCTGGGCCTTCAGTTCTTGTGATTCGGTAACAATCGGGCTACTTGCCAACAATGCGGCGTCTGCATCCTGCTCTTCATTGCCAAACAAAGCCCGCTTCAAGTTTGCTGTGAGTTCCCCAGCTGCTCCCGGCGGTACCCAGACATATCTCTGCGGAGCAGTATCTAGCCAGCCTTTCTTGATCATCTCGTTTAATGAAACCGGATCGTTGAGCTCATAGACCTGGAGTATTTCGTAGGCGTATCTAGCGCACTGCTTTTCCTGGTTGAACTCAGCATTTCCGATTCCTCTCTCATCCTCGATTTCGCCCGGTACTTTTGGAGGGCTGAGGATGCACATATATTTCAACTCGGAGTGTGGTTTGGCAGAATAGATCCAGATGCGAGACACACCAGGTGGTATCTTCCAAGGTCTGAATTCATGATCTTTCTCACGGCTAAGGATCTTTTCTAAGGATTTTGGGTGAAGAGACACCATGATATCGGACTGGGGAGTCAGGGGTCCAAGTGCACGAATGTCTTCTAGAGGCAATCGTTGACTCTCAATGCCCTGAGTATAGAATTGGGTGTGCGCCTTGTTCGTTGGGGAAGATAAACGTGTCTGATCTACCGCAGAGGCCGAGGGTCCAGCGGATGTGCCTGTGGCTTGTATCATGCGGGTCACCTGCTTTTGCTTTGGTTTCGGCGTGGGAGTAGGTGACCGTGATCGACTTGATTCTTCAGAATCGCTCTCACCAAGTTCACGACTGAGCTCCTCTGCTGAAGACAGAAGCTCGGCCTGTGTTTCGTCTCCGATACCGCCATAACAAGTCTCTGCCTCAGGATCCTTCGTCGCTGGGACATTGTCGCCTTCCAGTTCAGCTAAAACAGGTTGATCTGCTCCAGTGTCCTCTCCATCTTCCACTTGACTCTCGTCGGAATCGTAGACAGAATCAGGTATTTCGCGAGCTTCTATTTCGCTACCTTCTATATCGCGAACTTCTTTTAGGGGTGACCGCGTCGGGGTCTTCCTCGGAGGCTTTGGAGTTTTAGGCTTGGTTCTACCAGGCGTAATATTCTCCTTATCCTCAGGAATTTGAAAACGAAGCTCCTTGTGTGGTGTAGCCTTAACCGATGATGCTAAGGCGGCTGTAGTTGGGGAACTATGAGCTGTGCTGTACGAATCCGGGATTACCTTTTTGACCTCCTTGATTTCTGGGTACGGTGCATCGAGGTTAGTGGATCTTCCTTTTAGAGGTGAGCCCTCTTGTTCTCCATGAAAGCGGATGATCGTTGGCGTTGATGGCGCTGTAGAAGATGGAATTTCTCTCTTTTTCCGGTTGGCTGGAGTGACGGATTGAGTGAGGCTTGGGACTGAAGATCTAACTCCTGACCGCTGTTCTGATTTAATCTCATTGGGGTCAGATGAAGCATGGACTTTCGGTTTTGTTGGAGTCTCCGCGATGAATGCTGCATTATCATCGTCATCCGAGTCATTGAGTTTCCATAATTCCTCTTCCTCATCACCTTTGTTTGAAAGGAATTGAGTTAAGGTCTGTGTGTGGAAACTGCTTGAAGGGTTGGTGCTAGGGAGGTCTCCTAGAGTCTTCCGCCTTTTCCTGTCTCTTGGCTTCTCATCTGTGACTAATTCATCACCTGCAGTCTTCCGCCGGGATCCTCGGCTTCTCTTCTTAGATCCTTTGGGTTTGGTATCTTCAACTGACTTAGGAGCCTCTAGCTCTTCAATTTCATCTTCGTCTTCATCATCAGGAATTAGGAGGTCCTCATCTTCGGGCATAGACGGTGTTACGAAATCCATCTGAGTCAGCGTTTCTTGTTTTAGACTCTTTCGGGCAGCTCTCGGGCGTCCATAGGTTTTGACTTGTTTGCGACGGGCGGGAAACAATTTCTGCTTTGGAGCGGCAGCAGTTGATCTGTATGTTACATTCCCAGACGAGTTGCCACCAGATCGTGTCTGTGGTGGCATGATTACCACGGCAAGATAGATTCTTGGAGTCCACAATTGGTATAAAGCGTGCGCGAGAAATCACCAAACTCTGTTGTCTTTTCTGAAACGGGTCAATTGGAAAATATCTTGGAGGGACGTGATTTGGAGGTGGAGTTCTTCCAGTCTCTTGCTTGATTGCAAATTCAATATAACACACTTGCTCTAAAATATGTGAAAGAGACAGTAACAGGAAGGTAAGGTGCGTCATGAGACGCGGTGGAGAGTGGATCGAGTCGTTAGGCATGATTTGGCTATCGCGTCAAATGCATATCAATTAACTAAAATGGGTTAAATGCCAGTCAAACTCGCTAACTGCATCACTCTGTCTCACCCCGCGTCGCACCCCGTTTCCTGCATCAGCCGAGGTAGAATGTACCTAGGTACCATTAGCCCCTGCATGAAGGATCGTGGATCGCCAGATCGGCTTTGATGGACCCAGAGACTGGACAAACTCCCTTTTTCAGATACATTTAGTACGGTGGGCCATTCCACGTAAACCGCCAACTTGCTAAAACCTTAAAAATTAATAACATAATCTATAGTATATATATATAATATATGTATATATATATTATATATTTAAATAAACTATATATAATAATATTTATAATTATTTTTATTAATATTAATAAATTATTAAAATATAAAAAAAATATTATATTATTATTATTATTATTAAAATTACGATCCATTAAATTGATTAGATAAGCAAGTAGTTTATGCGGGGTGCTCATTTCATATATTAAGATTTCTCGTTTATATTTAAATCTTTTCTTTTACACTTTTACATTAATTAATATAACATTACTTTTTTCACACATAACTAATTAACTTAACTCTTTTATTAAGTAAATTAATAAACCTTATTTATTTAATAATTATAATAAATATATACTTTATTTTAATATTTTATATATAAAAATATATATAATTATTAAATAAATAAAATATATTAATATAATAATTATATAATTATATAAAAGTAAGGATATTATTAATTATATTATTTTAATTAATATATAAATTAAAATATATATATAAAATAAAACTTTTAAAAAACTTTATAACTATATTAATATATTAATTAATTAAAGCTTATAACTTATAACTTAATTAATATTAATATTAACAAATTTTCTCTTTTCCTTTATTTTTTTAATATTATTATTTATAAATATATTAGGCTTTTTTAATTAAGCATTTTTAAACGTTTTAAATATTATATCCTTTTTTTTTATTCTTATAATAATTCATTAAAATATAAAACTATTAAATAAAATAATTAAAGTAATTATTAAATAAAAATTAAAGATATTATTAATAATTTTTCTTTTATATGGTTAAATTTATATAATAAAATTTTATAATAAAGCCTTATAATAAAGCTTTATAATAAAGCCTTATAATAAAGCTTTATAATAAGGTTATTTAATATTTTATTTCTTATAATTAATAATATATTATTATATTAATAAGT